>VWZX01005818.1:3895778-4001217 GCA_013399015.1 Galbula dea
TGATTGACAGCCAGCTGAACATGAGCCAGCAGTGTGCCCAGGTGGCCAAGAAGGCCAATGGCATCCTGGCTTGTATCGGGAATAGTGTGACCAGCAGGGGCTGGGAGGTGATCTTGCCACTGTACTCGGCACTGGTGAGGCCTCTCCTCGAGTACTGTGTGCAGTTTTGGGCACTGCAGTATAGGAAGGACATTGAGGTGCTGGAGAGGGTGCGGAGAAGGGCAACTAAGCTAATCAGGGGTCTGGGGAACAGGCCTTATGAGGAGAGAGGCTCAGGGAGCTGAGGTTGTTTAGCCTGGAGAAGAGGAGGCCGAGGGGAAACCTTGCTCTCTTCAGCTGCCTCAAAGGAGGTTGTAGAGAGGCGAGTGTTGGCCTCTTCTCCCTTGTGACTAGTGATGGGACTAGAGGGAATGGGCTCAAGCTGTGCCAGGGCAGGTTTAGATTAGATATTAGAAAAAAATTTCTTCACCAAAAGAGTGATGTGGAATTGGAATAGGCTGCCCAGGGAAGTGGTGGAGTCGCCATCCTTTGAGGTCTTCAAAAAATGGGTAGATGTGGCACTTAGGAGGATGGTTTAGAGATAATGGTAGCGTAGGGCCATCGGTTGGACTTGATGATCTTGAAGGTCCATGATAATTCTATGATTCTGTGATTTTTTTTTTTCTATGATTTTTTAATGCTCTTTTTATTTCTTTTAATCTTCTTTCTCTGAAGTACTGGTTTCTGTTTGAATATTGCTTGTTTGTGCTTCTCAGTTTTCAAATTTGTATATCAGGATGAAGGTTCTTACATTTGCAGATGACACAAAGCTGAGTGGTGTGGTTGGTACGCCAGAGGGTCGAGATGCCATCCAAAGGGATCTGGATAAACTTGAAGAATGGGCCCAAGAGAATAGAATGGGGTTTAATAAATCTAAATGTAAGGTCCTGCACTTGGGTTGGAGTAACCCTGGCTATGAGTACAGACTGGGTGAGGAACTCATTGAAAGCAGCCGTGCAGAGAAGGACTTGGGGGTCACAGAATCACACAGAATCACAGAATCATTACGGTTGGAAAGGACCCTCAAGATCATCTAGTCCAACCAATAACCCTACACTACTCTTACCCCTAAATCATCTCCTGAAGAACCACATCTATCCTCTTCTTAAAAACCTCCAGGGATGGTGACTCCACCACCTCCCTGGGCAGCCTATTCCAATATCTAACCACTCTTTCAGTAAAGAAATTCTTCCTAATATCTAATCTAAACCTACCCTGGCTCAGCTTAAGCCCATTCCCTCTAGTCCTGTCACTAGTCACAAGGGAGAAGAGGCCAACACCCGCCTCCCTAGAATGGCCTTTCAGGTAGCTGAAGAGAGCGATAAGGTCTCCCCTCAGCCTCCTCTTCTCCAGGCTAAACAACCCCAGCTCCCTANATGAGGAAAGGCTGAAACAGTTGGGGTTGTTCAGCCTTAAAAAGAGAAGGCTTCGAGGGGATCTCATAGCTGCCTTCCAGTACCTAAAGGGGGATTATAGGATAGAAGGGGAGAGACTTTTTAGGTTCTCAAACTGTGACAAGACAAGGGGAAATGGTTATAAGCTGCAAGAGGGGAAATTTAGGTTAGAGATTAGGAGGAATTTCTTTACCAGGAGGGTGGTTAGGCACTGGAACGGGTTGCCCAGAGAGGTTGTGGATGCCCCATCCTTGGTGGTGTTCAAGGCCAGGCTGGATGTGGCCCTGGGCGACCTGGTCTAATGATTGGCATCCCTGCCCGTGGTGGGGGGGTTGGAACTAGATGATCTTTAAGGTCCCTTCCAACCTGAGCCATTCTATGATTCTGTGATTCTATGATTTAAAAAATAATTAGGAAGCTTATCATAATCATTAGCAACTATTTGTGTTTTTGCTCCTTTAACTTAGTAGTTCTTATGTATCATAGTGGTAACTTTTTTAACAAAGATGTCTATAAAAGTTTGTATTTTATTTTATTGATGCTACCTGTGATAATCATCTTCCTACAGTCAGCAATACTCCATTCTCTTTAGGTAATCTTCACATCATTATTTCTAATCCTTCATAGAAGCAACAGATGGTGGTTACCTGCTTATTTAGATCATAAAATCATGGAAGGGATCTTTAAAGGTCATTTAGTCCAACCCAGAAGATCAAGTTTAAGTTTCTTATTATTGTAATGATATCTCAACAATTTGTGATCATCAACGGCTTGTGATCATGAGTGATCACTAAATAAAGTTTGGTTGTTAGAGTATAGGAGTACCTTCAGAATTCTTGGAAACTTCTTTTAATCTTATCACACAGCTGACATCCAAAGCAAGACATGAAAGCTGTTCTTGATGGAAACCATTTATGTTGATTTTATTGAACCAAATACTGCCATTATCTTCAGGAGCTTGTTTTAAAAATAAATATATGTACTTCTATAAGTTTTAGTCTTCAACAAAACCTAGATATCAGATCAAGGTAAATTGTTGTCCCACATAAACAATCCAGAAAGGTTAAGTGACTTTTAGCTGTAGCTAATAATGCTTACCTCAAGGAGTTGAACTTCTTATCTTAGAAGAAAATCACAAACTCTTCTTATAATCTTAAGATGATGGTTAATTTTGTTCACTGCCTTCTTTCTGTTTCCAGGTTCTCCAGCACCTGAAAGATAGTGAAATGCAGGAAAAACAGATCTGTGACTACATGAAGAAGATAGAAGAGTCTGAGATTAAATTGAAACAGCAACAAAACCACTGTGAAAGTTTGAGAACTGAGAGGAACCTGTACAGTAAGAATCTGATTGAAGCTAAGGTAGAAGGATATGTTTTAACTTGTGTTTCTTTTTCTGCTCTTGTGATTTTTGTTTTTTTTTTCCTGATCTAATTTTATTTTTTTTAAGAGGAAATCTCACTGGATAAATGGCAGAAGTGGTTTCTTCATTCCTATGTATTTTTTGGAAATGAATGTTTTAGGTCCTGGACATTTTGTCTGGACAGTTTGCATTTAGACTGGAAATCGGAGTCCACAGTCATAATGCAGCAATATGCCTTCTTCAAGCCATGCATAAAATCATAGTATGCTGGAGCTACAGAATCACAAAACTCTATCAGAGAAGAAACCTTTTCATTTCCATCCTGCTCCACTCTATTTATACTTTTAGGATTTGTCTTTATGTATGGAAATAGGGCATAAGGGGAATAAGATTGCCTCCTTAGCCCTGAATGCATATACACCTTACTGTGAATAGAAAGCAGAGGGGACACTTTCCCAGCTGAAGTGGAATTTTTGGAATTTTCTTACAGAACTTAATTCTTCCACCTCTCTTGATCCTTTCAGGGAGTGTAATTTTCCTCAGATAATTATTCTCTCCCTTCATGTCTCTTCCTTAGGAATCTCACTAAAAGTACTAGAGGAAGAGAACAGATCACTTGAGGATACATTCTGTTATTCTGATGTAAAGATTTAAATACTACACTAATCCTCTTGCAGTTGGCAGAGATTGAGACCTTGGATAGCTGTGATTTACAGGCTTGAGTTATTTCAGCATAAGGATTTATAACATAAACATATATAGTTGATTATAAATTTATACTCATTTGAAAAGTGAAGTGTTTGCTTGAGAAGCACATGGGAATGAACTGTTCAGGTTCTTAGCCAACTATGTGCTAAATTTGATTAGGAATAAACCATTTTGCCATGTAAATGGGACACTTTACTTGACTTCTCTCTGCCTCTCATCAGTGGATGTAGTGTTGGTATTGTCACTGCTCCCAAACAATCTGTCAGGAGAAATAAGGATGAAACATTGCAATGCTGGTGATTTTTTTTTAATATACAGTATAAATTTGCTTACTTATAAAGAACTGACATCTATGTGCTGAGTTACAAAATGAAGCAGTGCACAGCTTTTTGAGGTTTTATATGTTCTATGATTGTATGTTCTATGATGGTATCCACAGTGGTGTTCATGGTTCTGGTTGTTAGAGGTTAGTATTTAGACTTTAATAGGTTACTTGGCTTAGCAAGTTCTTACATGAGAGGACAGCTGACCGCAAGGCAATATTAGGTGGAGCAGTGAAAAACTAGCCATTTATAGTTCAGTAACAGGTCAGCCAGCCATGAAAGAAAGAAAAAAAAAAGACTTGGGTGAAAAATTGTGGTAAATTATGTTTCCTTTTGGGAAGTAAAGTGAATTTGCACAAGCTTGTTTGCACAAGTATTTTTCCATTGCTTAATGGGGAGAGATTTCCTATTGCTCACCTTGCTAATAGTCTGCAGAGTACCATAATGTTCAGCTCAGTAAAATGTCTTGGAAAGGGCATGCTGGCAGGCTGTTAGTATGTGATAAATATCTGATGCTTTCATCCTTGGGGTTTCTTTTGGTTTAGGAGCTTATTTGTTTAAGCAAGTTGATTAGGAGACCTGTTTGCAAAAATTGTGTGTTTTTCCTGTTCTTCATAAAATACAGAATTAGGGATATATTTGGGCATAAGTCTGGGCACCATATTTAAATCTTTCTCATCTTTTTTTGAAGAGATTTATAGGGTATTTAGCAAAAATAGCTTTTAATATGACTTTTGCATTCATAGCAGTGACTGAACATGCAAACAGGTGGGCCTAATGGCATATTGCTACATTTATTTCTAGTTCATTTAATCTCCAAATGGGTGTGGAATCCATAGTGGGTTTTTTTGAGGGCTGTCAGACTACTAATCAGAACTTTCTCTGTACTGTTTCTAAAGACTGCCATTAATCAAGAACTTGCTTAACTATGTTAAGCATGTTATGCAAGAAAACATCACTTATTTATGAAGTAAATCCAGCCCTATAGTGGACAGTGCTGAAAGAGCTCTAGGCTACCCTGCTTTTGTACTGAAACAGCATGTATTCACATGAAAGGTTATGATGTCTGTGAGGTGGCAGCCTCTCCAGAGGAGTAATAGCTTCTAAAGCTACTTTGATTAGATCCAGAAGAGCATATCTGTCTAAGCATTAAGTTTATTAGCTTCCATTTCATGCCACCACACGTGCCATCACTACAATGAGTTAAAACAGTTTATTTTGTAGGGGCAGGCATCTCTGTGCTGTGGGTAGAAGTATTCCTAGTGACCTGATCTCTCTGCATTGCTACCAGATTTTTTGCTCTGTGTTTTGAGCTTAAAATGTATGCAAAATATTCTCCCACCAGAGACTTCTCAATCTTTTTTCCTTCTTGCACCTAAGTGCAAATTAACACATAAGCAAAATGGGGATAAACATTTCCTGTACTCCCTTAAAGGTGTATAGATGTCTTAATTATGAGTATGCATGAAAACAGATGGATAGAATCAGAATCTTATTAATTTGGTTTAACTGCTTGTTCTTACCATGTGTCTAGCACTTTAAATTTAATGGTTTATTATATCAATAATAGCTGGTCATTATTTTTGTCAATGTAGCTTTTAAAGGCTTTTTTACTACGGTGTCATGCTGGCATAAATAAAAAATTGTCATTTAATGAAACAGTTTTGTTCTGTTGGATTAAAACATAATGTCTTGTGGGATGTACAACAGATCTCAAGCACGGTGGCTACATTTTCCAGCATCAAAATAGCCTGAACTCTCAATCAAAAGCTTGGTCTTTTTTGATCCCTCTTTGTGACCACAATTCCTGTCCTATTAGGAGGAGATAGCAGAAATGAAGAAGAAACTGAAATCTGTGACACAGCAGGTGGAGCAGCTGAAAGAGGAGATCACAGACAAAGAAGCAGCTCTTGCGAAAGCACATCTAGAACATCAGCAAATAGAGAAGGAGAAGGAATCATTGAAAGTAAGAGCCTTTATGTGCACACTTTCTTAAAAGGATGGTTTCCATGACTTCCCAGACTTTGTGTTTCTGGTCTCTGGTAGTTGTTTTGCTGTATTTTAAAAAACTATTATGTAATTGAAGCATAGATCTCAGGACAAGGTAGAAGTATTAGTTACATAAATCTTCCACGTATCTAACAGTTATAATCAGAAAGGTTTGGAATGTCTATTGGAAGCTTTAAATCTCTTGGTGTCTGAACATTTTTAGTAGAAAGTTCCAGTTTGCATGCAGAAATGTGGATCAGGGGTAGCCTGATTCTAGCAAACTTTTTAATACAGACCTTTATAATTAAAGTTTTTCTTTTTAAAAACTTTTTTCCCTCTGCTGTTTTTAAGTGTAAACCCCATTATATTACACTTCATAATCTTATATTTCTGTGTGGCTAGCAAGTATTAGTCTTCTGGGAGTTAGGTGGTGCCTTTTAGTAGGTCCCTCTGCACAGGAAGTTATTTTAATATTGTGGTATAAAGCAGCAAGAATCTGTTTTAAAGGAAATCTGATCTTCAAGCTCTGGTTCTTCTCAGTCCTGGTTGCAGCCCATCCTTAAATAAACTATTAGGTTTGTGGTGATATCTCAACCCAATTTGCGGTACTCTCAAAATACTTAAGGCATTAGTGTCCACAGCAGCTTATTTTTTCTCTTCACTAAGCTCTATAAAAAAACCCCAAAACCATGAAACAAACAACACCCCCCAAAAGTGAAATTCCCTTACCACTTTCCACAGTATTTTCTTTTGTCAGTTTATTCCTATGCTGCAATGACTCCTTTAGTTTTCAGCCCCTCTCAGCACATTACAGTTATGACAAGGTGTCAGTAAAGCTTTGTAAAAAGGTGATGAATTTGTGTTCTTGTACCTGATCTGTCTCAAGAGTTGCTCTATCACTGATGGAGAAGTCAAACAGCGTCTCATTTCCTGCATGCAGTTTTCTGCCTTAACTAGTCCCCAATTCTACCTCATCACCTCAAAACTGTATGCCATCCATTTGACAAATGTATGATTGCTACATGGTTTACCTACTCAATTATTCATTAACAAGTATGTCCACACACTGACATTGCATTACTGACTACCTTCAGGGCATTGTGGTCTTCTGCCTGAGTGTCTCTGCTGAATACTAAAGGAGAAGAGAATTCAAAGAGGGAGATGATTGACACAGGCACAAAAGAACCCAATTATTTGTGTAGCAAGCTGGCTTCAGTTTGTTCTGCTTGCACTCATGTGAAGGAAGCAAGCAAGCTGTTTCTAAGTTTAAAGAACATGCTAAATCATGGAGGTATGGGATTCAAAGGACTAAGATGATGCAATTATATTTATGCTTGCTTCACATGGCATAAAGGTCTTGAAAATGTATAATCATGGGAAATGAAACAAAGGATGCCTCATCTGTGCTGCATCAAAGCTAGTACA
The DNA here is from genome assembly GCA_013399015.1 of Galbula dea. Lineage (NCBI taxonomy): Eukaryota > Metazoa > Chordata > Aves > Piciformes > Galbulidae > Galbula > Galbula dea. The sequence goes on from VWZX01005818.1 coordinate 3,903,019, forward strand.
ATGCCATCTTTTGGTTTCAGGTGGCCTTCATACAGACTTGTGGATCAGACTGCTTTGACAAAACATCCAAAGGTTGAAAAATATGTATCTGAAAACTGTAAGAACTGTGGCCCTTCAGGTTTCAGCTGCTGTCAAGTGCTTGTGTATATTTTTTGTAGATGTTAATGTGATATTTTTGTGTCTGTGTTTTTTTGTTGTTGGTTGTTTTTTTTGTTTGCTTGTTTTAGCATTTTCTAGAAGGAAATCTGGATGTAAAACCTGACTTATTATTTCAGGGTTCTGTGTCCATATCCAGTTATAATTTTATAAATTTTGTATTTTCCTCCCACTTCTAGAACAAATGAAAAAAATCCTTCACTTATGCTTATATTTCTGAATCCAAACAAGAATTTGGCTTGAATTTGATTTGAGATATTGGCATAGATCCCTTATAAATTCTTCTTTCTTGCTGACTGTTCTTCAGACTTATAACTTTCTGAACCAACTTCAAATGAGCTGTGCTGATTTAGAGATTTCAGACCTGACCATTTTGCTACTTGCATAGTAGCTGTGTTTATTCATTTCCTTTTCTCTGACCTAATGTACAAAGTCCTTCATAGTCTAGCTTTTAGCTTCTGGGGCTTCTCTATGTCTTAAAGTATTTGTGTTCTTTACTATATAAGGCAGTTCAGATTTATTTTAACTTAGTGCATTCCAGTGAGGAGATTTGTTTATATGAATGTTAGCTGCCAACATCTAATTCTACTTCTTGTTTACAACTAATATTTTTTCTGACATAAAGAAAACATAGAATTTTGATATATTAAAAAAATATTTTCCAACAATGCCAAACACATGAGCAGTTTTACCATTGTAGACAGCTTTTGCATACTGTTGATTGCATTTCAATATGAAGTGGCTTGCATTTTTATTCAGCTGATGGATTCTGATAAACATCTAACACTGAATAAGAGAGAGATGAGTGTTGCACATAGGGGAAAATGAGGATTTTATTAAAGAAAATAAGAATGGAACAAGCTATTTTATTATGATGATAGAACTGTTTCTGTCTTAAATTAATATTTGTGCAAGTGCAACCTTCATCACAGACACATTCTTCCAGCATTGGATGATGCTGTTTCCCAAAAGATAACTTGAAAGTCATCCTTCATAAGGGTCAGAGTTGTGGAAAAGTCTTTGAGTCAAGGCTTGAAATTTTTCATATCTGTAAAAATGGACTGTAGTCAGCTCATTCCATCTAGGTTCTATCTAATTGCCTAGCAATAATAGAAATTTTTAATAATCCAAGAAAACCTTATCATTTTTTAGCAATATATATGCCTTGAATTATAGAGGTCATGACAGTGTGTAGAATTACTGGGCACATTCCAGTGTCAGTTTATGTTAGTGGTGTGCAGTCTCTGTAACAGTGCATTACTTCTCCTGTTCTTAGGTACAGCCCCTCTTTTCCCAGTCTTCCTCATCTGCACATCCACGAAAAAAGTGATAAAGCTCCTTAATTTGGCTGTTCCATGCCTAGTTGCCATCTTCTCCACCAATTCTGTTAGTCCAGTCTGAAGCCTGTCCTGAGTTGATGCTGACTGGTCCTACAAAGCGTAGATTGTTGCCCTTTCCAGCAAGGTCAATTATCCTTTCTAACATCCCAAACTGACTTTGAACTTTGAATCACAACTCCATTAAAAAGCTTTCCAAATATACCTATGTAAGTTTTAATTTGTTTTTATTAAATGGGGTGTCCCTGAATCAAAACTTCAACCATTGTCATAGATAAAAATCCATTCAAATTTCTATTATGTATGACACAACGATATTAAAATACTGTTTACAGCATTTCTTTATGGGTCTTCATGCTTTCTTGTCTTAGTGTTTTTTCCTGGAAAGCTAACAAAATATATATCAGGAAACTAAAAGAAAGTATGAGATTTTATTAAAATCTTAACTCTTAAGCCCAAGTTTATGTAATGAGAAGTTGTTACTAAGCACAGTTTACCTATATTCTTTGACTCCATCAGGCTAAACTGCTTGAGATGAAAAAACAGGCTGTGGAAACAAAAAACTTTATAGACAATCAGGAGGCAGAAGAGAGAAAACTTCTAAAAATCATTGCTGAAGCTGATGCTGAGAGGTTGAAGCAGAAGAAGGAGTTTGACCAGGTAGGAATCTCTATTTGGCTTTTCAAACATATAGCATTCTATTCCCTCATTTGCCCAGTGTGTTTTTAAGATCAATATCCTTAGCTACTGCAAATGTGGTACTTCTAAAGCTTTATGGTGCCCTTGAAATGAAAATGTTAAGATACTGAAGTGAATGGAATGCGTAGTTTATATTATTCAGGTGAGTGAACCCTTACAGGGAAAACTATTAGGGCCTTGCCATATGTCTTTCACTAATAACAGTGAAACTTCTTGAAGCACATGATTTTGATTGATGCAAATATAGTCATGATACTTTGGGATTGTATTGAGGAACTGTAACTGAAGTTACTGCTGTGTCATGTGTTCTTAGGTTATGAAGGAGAGACAGATCCTAGGGTCTGAGCTCGTTCGGCGGAACGATGAAGTGGCTCTGCTCTATGAAAAGATAAAAATCCAGCAGTCCATCTTAAACAAGGGTGAAGCCCAGTACCGACAGAGAATGGAAGACATCAGACTTCTCAAGCTGGAGATCAAAAAACTTCGGCGTGAGAAGGGAATACTTGGCAAGACTGCAGCTAATGTGGAGGAGCTCAGGTAGGAAAAGTGAATACATTTCTGTAGGACTTCATCCACGATTCTGTGTTTAAGACAGAAAACATGTTATGCATGGTAAAGATTTGTATCAACAAATGTTATACCTTGAAGAACAGGAATGCTTGGTTTGATCTCAAACACAGACCGGATTAATTTCACAGAACAACTTATCAGCAATTAAGAAAATGAAAATATAAGAAGGAAGAAAGGAGGAAAAAAGGCACCTTGGCCAAATTTGGAATAGTTTCTATGTTTCCCTTTGTACTGTGAGTTACTGCCTATAGGATAAACTTTCCGAACAGCAGCAGAAAAGGTATTCATAGTTCAGTGTGCTACTTAGAGGTACCAAAGGCCCAAATTAGTGGAACCGCTTTTCATTAGACAACCCACAGAGGATGGGAAACACTTGATGTATTTATAACAAACCCCTGCACATTTTCAGAGCTGTCTCCTTCCAGATTTATATGCAGACTGGCTCTTTGAGAAAGGTTCAGTTAAATTTTCATTGAAGGTTGTGTTTCGTTTAAACAGAATTTTAATAGCCCTAGCTTGAATTATCTCCTTCTATGCCTTAAACTTTACCTTCCTTTTTTTAACCCTCCTCTATTTGAGGTGCATTCTTTGCTGATGAGAAACTAATGTGGTTTTCTATAGAATCAGTCTTGGCTTGTAAGGAGAGGCAGCTGCATTTTTAGCTACCACAGTTCTGGGTGAGATCTTTAGCTTAACTGTATTAGTATAATTCCATGGCTTTCAAAGGAGCAAATTAACTTCAGTCTGTGGTCAGTCCCATTGACTGCAGTGGATTTATGCCAGTTTGATTTGGTGTAACAGAAAAGAGAGCCGGGTACAAAACATTGGCAATTGCAGTTTTCATTGACTGACTGCAGACAGGAATAGGATTTGAACTTGCTGCCCAAATGCATTCAGCTGAAAGTCTGTTACTGTATTGGAACTCAGTGGCAGTATTGAAGTATAGTGCAATGCATGCCATGATGGGTGGATCAATTCTTGCTAACTGCAGCAGCAATCACATACTTTAATGAAGTCCAAAACCATCATGAAAACTGCCTGTTGAAAAACTCCATTTATCTCTTGTGCTGCCAATTAGCTTTCTTGATTTGCCAGTTGGAGACATGGAGTTTTTTCCTCTTCCATAACCTTGTCCAACCTCACAGTTTTAAAAAAAAAGGCCTTTTTCTCTCTACTAAGCTAAAAGTAACTCTGAGCATAGCAGGAAAAGATCCAGTGGTGAAGTAAGCACATGGTGATCCTCCTACAAGGTCCACCAAGTGAAGTGCTAAGGGCTGGACCATTGCAAAATGTGCCTTTTTTTTCCCACCCCTCAACCCTGTATCTTCACCATAAGAGCATGTTTGTCAAAGCATCTTGGGAATGCTCAATTGATTTTAAATTTAGCAACAAATCACCCCTGAAATTCCTTGAGGAGAGGTAATAAGTGTAAAAGAAATCAAACTTGGGTTCTCTAAAGAACAGTATCCATCATACTTAGGTCCTAGAGTGTGTTTTATTTACTGGATTGTGTGAGCTATGCAGATTAAAAGCCTTTCAAACACAAGGCATTAGATTCAATTCAGGGGTAACCGGATATGGCTCCATAGCTGATTTATAGGTTACTTTAGGGGAATTAAGTGGCATTCTGACCTTAATGTACATGGGAGATGTAGGCAGTGAGATCCAGTAGGCAGTGAAGTAGATTCTCCAGGAGCTGATGAAAGATCCCTTTTTGGAGCCATTCTTACTAAAGTGAGTGAAGAGGTCTGACTATTATCTTCCGGTTCCACATGTTTAGTGGTATCACTGTCAACTATTAACCACAACAGTCACCTTGCCAGTTCTGTAGTGCATAGGAAAAATATTTGTTAATATCCATGTTAATGCCTTTGTCACATTGATGTGATTTCAGTGTGTTTTTTTTTACTTTTTGTTTTATGCTGGTCTTAAGACAGGAGGTCCATTACATGCAGAAGGAACTGTTAAGGGAACAGACTCGGTGCAAAGTTTTGGAAGAAGAACTGAGCAATCCTTTGAATGTTCACAGATGGAGAAAACTAGAGGTGATATGTCAGCATTTCATGTTCCCAAAGCCCTTATGACAAAATCAGCGACACAGCACAAATCCTGTTTTGTTTACTGTTATGCAAATTCTGTGAAGAGGCAGGCAGACTGAAATTTTGTCCATAGTACCAGTGGAATGGTTAACTGCTGAACGATTTCCTTGGACAATGCAATAAGTGTTATTTTTGTGCCACTTTCTGAATGAAAAATTGCAGAGGAATTTGTAAAGAGCCAGTCAAATGCTACAGGGAATAAGAATGCATGAGGTGAATTTAGAAGGGTGTGATTCCTTAACGTGGATGATGAGAAAGAGGATGACAGGGGAAAGATATAATCCTACCCTCACTAATCTGGGAGATGTGTATGGGAAGAAAGTCGGAATTAGAAATGGTCATAGAACAGATAGACCGGGTAATGGGTAGACATGAAGTCAGAAGGTAAATTACATTTGTAAGAAAAGGAAGAGGCCTTCACATAAATAGTGGTGGGCTCCCAAAGATAGCTATTTCAGGCAATAGGAGTTCAACTGTTACTTAAGCAGCAAATCTAAATTTTCATGCTATTTGAACCTGCCAAATGAAGGGGAAAAAAATTCTGTAAAGCACAGATCAAATATATAATCTTCTGTTGGCATCATGGGACTTTTTTCAAAGTCAGAGCCAACTGAGATTTCTCTTTTGCATGGATCTCTGAATCGATGCCAGCCTGGGTTGCTTAGCTGCTCTGATAATGAGTGGGAACATGCCACTACCTACAGAAGCAGAGCTGAATATTTTGGCCATAGTTACTAGCATGATAGTTAATTTCTGATCTGTCCATGCTGAGCTTAAAGCTGAATGGTGTGCGTGGCTTTTCTCATGGAAGGGAGGTAAAATGCAGGATGTTGAACTAGGTTAAAGACATCTAGATAGAACCTCCAGCAGCACCTGGTAACAAAGGAAAATCAAGCAAGTCAAAGCATCCAGATGATGGGAAAATGAATGTATGAAGAGACTCATCATGGGAAGCCGTGTCTTTCCATTCTAGGTCACTGTTTTGTATTTGGAACACAGAAAGGCCAGCAGATGGCAAGATCCATATGAAATAATCCTGATGGGGTTTTGGTTCATTTCCTAATGAACACGCACCCTCCTATCACTGCAGTTGTCACACACAGATTGGCACCGCCTTTGGGAAGCACTATAAAAAAATCAAGGACTGAGTGGGTCATGGGCACCGATCTACTTTTTAGCCTGGTTTCTCTGGAAATGATGTTGTGTTGTGAGCACTGTGTGTATACTGTGTTGATGTCCCAGTTACACTTAAATTGATTAGTCAATTTAGAAGAAATCTGACCAAAGATTAAGATCCTCAGGATACCAAATTCCTTACAAGCTCAAGCAAATATACAGAAAGCAGAACTGCTTTGGATTCTTCAGTGCACTGCAAGTTTAATCCTTATGAGACACCACATGAGAGGGGAGAAACCACATGGGAAAGAGGTGTTGTGAATCACCTGGTGGGGTAAAGCTTCAGTCAGAGTTTGGTCTTCATTAAAAGATCCAACAAGAAGATACAAAGATGTGGGAAAACAAGTTTTGATGGTTGCTCCTAACAGAACTACTTGTTTGCTCTTTAGAGCTTCCTGCAGATGCAATCTGTCGAAAGAATGAAATGGAAGAAGGACAGACAGCTACTAGCTTCTGGTCTTTACAGGCAATGTAGATAGAGGACAGTGGTATAGTGCCTACACTCTGTCACATTTTTAAGCACCCAATTTCATTGGAGAAAGAGATTCCACACATAGAGGCACTTTAAAGCCTCATAATAATTCATCAGTGTGCCTGCATAATTTATTCCTCTTCTCAACCTGTTTCACAACTATATTGCAGTTACTTTTTCTTTTGTTAAAGAGAAAAATCTTCCTCTCCTTGAAACTCAATTGGCACTGTTTGAAGTTCTTAATAGTGTGGGAAGTACACACACTGCTCTTCATTTGTCAGTGTGTAGATTCAGTTTCTGCCAAAAATTATATACTAACCTCCTTTTCCTTCCTTGCCATGAGGTTCTGCCAATCTTTGTTGATTTGGGGGTTAGGCTCTGAAGAACTCCTGTTTATATCAGTTGTTTAAAGGAGGATTCATGAGGGCAATATTTTTAAACATGAGCATGCTCCAGGTGATCTTCGAGAGGCAGAGATTCCGGTTTCAGGACTGCTTGTATGCATGCTGTTTAAAAAAACCCCAGCACTCCTCCCCCATTTTATATTTGTCACTGTTAAACACACAGATATTATGGTTTTCATCTGCAAGCAAGCAACACTAACTTGTTATAATGTATAATTTTTGAGACTGCTTTGCTCTTGTCTAGGCCAGCGACCCAAGTACTTATGAGCTGATTAAGAAAGTACAGAGACTACAGAAGCAGCTTATCAGCAAGACAGGTGAAGTGATAGAGAAAGAATTGCTCCTTCAGGTACTGCAGATTCATTATTTTGTTCTATCTTATTAACATATATGACTTACTCTGCATTGTCTGTCCCCTCAGATGTGCATCCTGAATGTTATCTAGATGCATGACTTTGAATTTCTTTTGCATGCTCCTTAGATAGCTTTAGATGGCAGCACTGACTCACTGAAAGAGAATAAATAGCATCTGGTTAGTTGTCTTTTATATTCTGGTTCCTGATACATGGATAACTCTGGAAAATAATATTAAACATTTGCTTTAGTTTATTCATGTCATAGATTAGTTTTTGAGTCAGTGTTACATTTTTGGAAAGGCACTTTTGTCCTTTTAAACATGCCTATTATGACCAGGACATGACGAAAAACCCTTATTTGACTCCATTTGTGCTTAGCTTGGCTTTTGGCAGAAGGAATTTTTGTGATTTAGATATATTACTGTCTGGGCCATGCTTGACTTCAAGGTCTTTGTGCTGGACTTTGCAAAAAAAAAAAAATTATTGGTGATAGTTTATCTTTTAAAAACTGTATCAGATGCCCCTTAACCTCAGTAAACCCAATAAGATTTATGCTGTAGAATCAAGGAGAGATTATGTTCCTATAGTGCAAACGTTGCTATGAAATACAAAAAAATAAAGCAACCATTGGTGTAAAATTGGGAAATAGATCTCCTTCTCTCTGGTAACTGCAGACATAGCTACAGTTCACCATCTCTAGGTATGATGTTAACATTTTGGTCTTAAATACTCTAATAGTCTTGGTGGCTGTGTTGGGTATCTCTCAATGGAGAGCAGAAAATTACCTGAATCTCCTGTCTTGAGAAGCAGCTCAGCAGATGTTATTAAGGCAGAGTTTCTCTCTCTTTCGTTGTTGTTTAGTAGGAAAAAATAGATCTGCAATTTTGTTTGAAGGTAACGTGTGATGTATTATGCTTTTGCTTGGAAAACGTTAGTCTTTGTTGCATAGCACTGAAATGCTGTCAGTGAAATAGTTTGTTAGCTTAAACAAAGTGTAGGAAAAGTTGCTTTAAAATTACTGAGCTTTACCCATGCATCCCAATTCTATTACATTTTTACATAGTATGTGATGTATCACTTGTATCATGAGTGTGCTCTCATTTAGCCATTATCCTTATTTAGAAGTGAAGAACTGAGATACAGAGGTATTAAGTTGCCTTCCCAAGAAAATCTTCAAAGTATTTGAGCCTAAGTTACTATAATAGCCATTGTCTCTGTGTTTTTTTAATTGTTTTCCTAAATTTAATAAGACTTTGACTATATACAACTTTATTAATATATCTAGAATTGTTAATGAAGTCCCTCAGCCATCAGGTCTGATCATTCCTTTTTTTTTTTTTTTTCTCTTCTTTTTTTCTTTTTTAAACTCCTGCTAAATCCCCTCATGCTTAAAGGCATTCACCATCATCTTTTGTTCTGGGGGTATCTCCCAGAAGTCGGCACAGTTCAGTTCAGTTTCTCATTTGCAGGAGTGGCAGAATTGCTGATGAGTTTGACTGTGCCTAGTTAGCTTAATGTCCTCTGTATTCAGAGTCAGAGACTGCAGAAGCTGAGGGGTAGGAAGAGGTCAGAGAACTGCCTCTATCCCCATGTTGTGTTTTCTGGCAAAAGTCATACCTCCTCACTCCCAGTCATCTTCATCTACATCTTGCCCTGTGACAAGAGCATAGTTATTGTGTGTATCTGCATTAAAACAATCTTAATTTCTTGATTTGTATATATATAACTGTTTCTATGTGTGCATAGCCATCCTGCTGGCAAGTATATTTGTTGAAGGTAAAGCTTACGAGTGTCTATGTCTATGATTTTTTCTGTGTGTGCATATTACATAACTTAAGTTCCCTCATATTAAAGTGTAGTAATAAAATGGCATGAAAAAAAGTGTGGGTTGAATATTGAGTGTTAAAAACATCTTTGGGATTTAGAAATAACCCGTATCTGGAAATGGTTGAGCCCAGTGTCAGCAACTTGCAGTCTGAATGGTAGGGCATTCACCTTGATAGATCCTCATACACAGAGGTGATATTTATATAAGGAAAGGCATCAGCTGATTTATGCAGGGAACAATGTTTCAGGATGAGCTGGATGTATAAATGGAAATTACAGAATTTTTTGCTAAGTAAGGATCATAGTATATAGATTCACATAGAAAAGCATGTGCTTACTTTACCTGCTCCTGATGTGTATTTGATCATATCATTTTTATTTGCTTTTTCACTTTTTCTCACCTATTAGTTCTTTGAAAACGATGCAGCTGTAAAAGTATGTTACAGTCTGTATTATGTGATTAAAAAAATGATTTGGTATGTTTCAGTCAGAAAATTTTGATTGCTGACAGTACAGGAAGAACCTAACCTGACTCTAAAATCCCCCACAAAAAATCTCTTAACCTGTCAGCAGGGCAAATTTTTTGTGTCAGACATTTACTAGGAGGTACTGAATATGCAACATGATGAATGTTCTTTAGAATGACTTTTCAGAGTTGGACTCTTTATTTAAGGTGTAGAAAGATGCCCCATGTTACAGAAATTATGAAACTCTTTTCCTGTTTCTGATTTATCTGTGCCCTGTAAGCCGCAGCATCTTGTATTATAACCTATCAGCTCACATAAGTGTGAGCCAAATAAGTGTGAACATCCTGAGGCTTTGAAGAGTAGCTGCAAAGCAGGCAGTCATACATTCTCCTTTAACTCAGGCATTCTCACAGTTGTGAGCTGCTGTACTGATGAAAAATGCTGTCTTAAAAATGATATCCAAACCCAAGGTCTTGAATACTTACAGTCAGTACAAATCCAATGGCATTTTTGCCAAACGTAGGAAATGCTAGTTTAGGGTTAGCCAGCTTCCATGTTTGAGCCATTACCTTCTTTCTGAATTCCTTCTGAATTTGTGCTCTGCTTTATTTGTTTCAAATTGAGTTCTCTTCAGAGTGAATCCCTCTACTTTGATTTTATGTCTGAGCAGAATTTTATTCAGTTGCACGTCTTGGAGTGGATAACAGTGGGAAGATGCACTTTATTTGTCAGTTACCTCTGTTGTCAGTCATCTCAGAAGATTGTTCATAAATGTAAAAGAGAGATGTACAACAAAGATAATTTGTGGAGTGAGGCAAAGGCAAATATGACTCCTTTAAGCCTGGCATGTAGCGAACGTCCCTTCCAATCCTGATAATTCTATGATTCTATGATTTTAATCACTGTTGTTTTAAGTTGTCAACAATCGAAAACCAGAACTGGGCAGTCAGGAAGTGATGCTTCCAGACTGTTAGCATCTTGAGCTCATAGTTTCAAAGAATGCAAGGACAAAAGGCATGATTAGCTCATGTATCTGACTCAGAGATTACAGCCAGATAACACCCACATGTCCTTGTATTGAGCTAAGTTTTGAGCCTAAGTTTCGGTCCCCCTAAAGAACTGATGGTCCCACTGACAGAGAGTAGGAGGAGTAGAGGGGATGCATCTATCTCCAGTATAAATCAGCAGAGTTGCATTTCAGGTTTTGTAAGATACAGGGAGGAGAGACTGGAAGAGACTTTCTCTGTGACCTTGGGCAGCTTATGTAGCTTTTGCAAGCTTCACATCAAGTAAAAAAGGAATAAAATAAATTCCACTCTTACAGTGGTGTGTGAATGAATGTGTTAGAGACATGACTCAATTCAGTAGTAAAAATAGGTAGCTAAACACTCAAAATAGGCAGATGTTTTATTTCATTTGTGCTAACTTGGTGGTAGAGCTGTTCTGTCCATTTTGAGGTGGTTGTTGCTATAGTGTCTGAACGTATACATAAGCATCTATATTTCTCAGAGCTGGTACTATAGGTTCATAAAGAAATCCACTTTAGGACAGTCTGTTACCATGTGGGTTTATGCAGGCTGGGAGCTACTGAAATCAAAGTTTTCTCCCAAATAATGGAGGAGCTTTGGGATCTGCTTCCATGTATTTGCAATACAAAATGTTTCTGCCCATTTATTATCTAGAATACTATTTTTTCAATCTTGTATCATTTTTTTTCAGCCCAGTTCATGAGAGTCTGGGTCTTCTGAAAATAATTTCTTTCCCTAGCTTGGCAGTCTCATGAAGTGTGCTTCTTCTGGTTCTTCATTGCTCTCACAAAGCTCATGTAGCCTCCATTACACAGCACATAATACAGAGAAGTGTGCTCAAATGCCAGGTAAGAGGTTTTCTTATCAGACAGCCTGCTAGGGAAAATAGGAGAATACTCTCTTATTACCTGCCTTTGTTTTGGTATTCTTAAGGCACAAATCAGTCCTATTTTATGTATTATCTGTACGTCTTCCAAATGGCTGCGATTTACTTTACCCTCTCAAATTTGACATTTATATATTTTTGGTGCTGAGTATAGATTCTACTTGGTTTTGAAAGTACCTACTACACGTGTTATGTGCAGGGTAAGTAGTCTGACTTGGGGAATTTTTTGGCAGAATTGTCTGTTTTCATTAAAATAACTGCAATTCACTTCAGGAAACTAATGACTGTAGAATCCCTAAGAGTCTCTTTTGACCTACCCATTATTGTTTCTCTGTCATCTTGCCTTTAGAGAGGTTTTAGCAAAGGTAGTTTGGGAGAGTGCTTTGTACGCACTGAAACTTACAGGTGAACTGCAAAACCCACTGCGAAAACACAATCCTTTCTTTACTGCTCCTTTATCATTTATATAAAGTCAGCCTTTTGAAGAGATTTTTCCATCTGAAAATGAAAAGGGACATTTTCTTTTTGGCTTTTTGTGCTTTACTAGGACTTGGCTCTTTTCTATCTCTATTTCCTGGAGGATTTGACTTCCTCTGGAAGCATTGGATTAATGCCCTATCTTGCAGCTGAAGCTAGCGGTTCTCTCAGCCTCAATTAAAGGGGTGAGTATATTGAGCTTTAGGTTTTTTCTGTGCTTAAAACTACCATTCCTGCTGGCAAAAAAAGCCACTTTTCTGATTTAGCTTATACCAGCTCTTGAATAGCAGAAGACTTTCATGCCAGTACAATTGCATCTGATTGCATAGCCAGTAGCTGGTATAGCCATGTAAGCACAGAGAAATTGCACCACTAACTGAGAAAGCAAAGCTGGCAACACTTCTAGACATTGATCAAATGGTCCCTGAACATGGAAGAAACCCCAGAAAAATGCTTTCCCATCCTTATAAAAACCTAAGCGTTGTTATGTCTCTTAAGGAAGAGGAAAGAGAGAAAACAGTACCTGGCGGAGTGTGGTTTTTGAGTTTATTACTCCAACTGTATGTTGGTGGCCAGAATTTCAAGGGATTTATATTGGAACATAGAAATAAGAAATACAGTAAGGAATCAAGGCTAACATTTCCATTTAGGCTTTCATCTGAATATGAATCATAAGGAAAAAGTGTACTTTCCCAGTGCCGTGCAGAATTAGGCACTGTTCTGTAAAAGGCACGGTGTAAGAATTACCTTGATTTAGAATTGGACTCCAAAGAGAATCTCTATTCTTTTTTCAAATGAAAAAACTAATGTATTCCCATGAACTCTGGCTATAACCCAGTTCTAACTAGTGATGAACAAAAGTATCTAATTATCAGCACAATATTTTGGTGCACAACAGTCTACTGAGTTAGTGCCATCAATTAATTTCCGTCCAGTGCCTTGAATCTGATTTGAACTGAAGTCTCCAGTCCAGTATGAAGTGACATGTGGGAGTACTTAATGCATCAAGTCATCCTTCAGGACTACTTTTTCAAGTTCTTTCCTTCTTATGTAATTTTTTAATTTCTGTTTTGTTGTGCTTGAGATGAAACTATGGCTTTGATTGAGGATTTTAACTTTGACAGTAAATGGAAATGTTTTCTGGTTTAGTGTTGAAGTTATGTTAAAGGATCAGTGTCTCTTAGTGATTCTGTGCCTGGAATGATGATTTCTCCAATCAATTAGAATTTCTGTGGTGCCTTTTGTTCTGACGTGGATATTACTTTTCCAGTGACTTTAATTATTTAATTAAAAAAACCCCAAACAAACTGATTGTATATCCAGTAGGGTTCTCTGACTAGGGTAGAACCACTCACACAGAGTAGCTTGTAGAATCATTGTTAATTCTCAGTGAAACTTACCTGGGCTTTTGCGTTGTGATGATCTAATATGTAATCACATCTCATAAACAGGAGAGATAAGGGTCACCTGTGTGAAGGTCTATTGAGAGTCTACATTTCTGCTTGAAAGTTTTGTATAAACCTTCAGAATTCGGTAGGGATTTGAGGTATGTTCCTTCTTGCCCCAGCTCTCAGAATGGAGTTGATTTCTGTTTCTGCGTATTTCGAATGTGCTTCTTGGCGCATTAGTTTATTTTAGCTCTTCTAATCTCAGTCCATCTAGAATTAGAAGATGTTCTGTGCAATAGAAACTTACAGCATGATCAACTACTCTTAAAAACACACTGACATTTACATTATTTCCCTCCTCCCACATATGTTGCAATTCAAATGGAAAATAATAAAATCTTCCCAGGAGAATAGCTGCCTTTAATTTTGGTGGGGGGGGGCCAGGGAGTCTGGGGGGTGTATTCCTCTTTAAACAGGTTTTTGAGAAAACAGGTAGGAAAGGTGCTGATCACTTTAATGTCATCAGGTGAAGATAATCTGCTGCTCTTTAGAGCAAGAAAATATTTTTACAATAAAAATAGTGCTAATATTTCTGGCACTGGGAAGTGGGAAGCAAGTCAGATTACTTAGTGATCAAATAAAACATTCTTGATGGAGAGTTTAACTTTTACTGAATCTTTGTGGAACTACATTGCCCTTGTAAGTAAAACAGATTTTCCATGATAAGTAGTTTTGAGCATAAGCAAGGTACAAATTTATTTGAGAAATTAGAATAAAACAGATCAAAATAACTTCTGGGATCTGCACCATTTTTAGCTGCTCTAATGGGTGTTCTAGTCAGATATATTCAGATACTATTTACAAAGATGAGGAAGTTGCAGATGGAGTAAAAATCTCTTAGGGTTTATAGGTGGCAAATGTATCTGAATGCATAATCTGTTTTTAAAGTTTTTTAGGAGAATTGATATATTTACTTGAGTTTGAGCTTGAAAGAGAACTCTGTGGATCATCATATGCCATCCCTCCACATCATGCAAGATTGATTTAATTACACAAATACATCCTTGATAGATGAATGTCAAGTATAGATTTGTATCCTGCATTCTAATACATGTATTCCCAGTCCATGAATTTTAGCATGCATGAAAAGATTGACAGCTTAAAGTATACTGTGATTTATGGTTGTGGCTTTTCTCCCACACTACTAGCCTGTTGCTGTAGCCTAGCCCTAGTGTTTCTGAAAAATAAGGAGCAGATGTATTGGCTTACTCAGCATAGTGCTCCTGGGAGCTTGGGAGACTGAGTTTCATTTCTGTGAATCTTTGAGGAGTCTTAGTGAACTTTGGCAATTCATGTAGCAACTCTTTGTCTTTAGACCTCTTGTAGAATGAGAAGATCACTGTTGTGGCTGGAAGCAGTGCTTCAGCATAATTACTTTAAAATTTATCAGCTTTCAGATACAGAAAAGAGGAGGCCATATAAATACAGATCACTGTTAGCTATAATCTACATCAGAAGACCAGAAACATTGATCACTGAAATATTTTATTCAAATGTGTTACATCTGGTTTGAACCCAGAAATCCTGAGCATGGACACCTTGTGTCATTTGACATTTTGTAAAATGACCCATCCCTAACATTCTTACTCAGTCAAATTTACCCTTAGAATCATAGAATGGCCCAGGTTGGAAGGGACCTTAAAGATCACAGAATCACAGCACATTAGGAGTTGGAAGGGACTTTGAAAGATCATCTAGTCCAACTCCCCTGCCTTAGCAGGATTCCCTACACCAGGTCACACAAAAGCACGTCCTTTCATCTACCAGGACCTGGGATGGAGTCTATTTGGAGCCCTGATATAGGGAATCCTGATGTGGCAGGGGGGTTGGACTAGATGATCTTTCAAGGTCCCTTCCAACTCCTAACATTCTGTGATTCTGTGGTTCTGTGATCCATAACCTCTCTGGGAAAATTGTTCCAGTGCCTAACCACCCTGTGGGTAAAGAATCTCCTCCTAATTTCTAGTCTATATCTTCCCTCCTTCAGCTTATATCCATTTCCCCTTGTCTGGTTGCAATCTGACCAGCTGAAAAGTCTCTCCCCTTCTATCTAGTAGTCCCCCTTTAGGTACTGAAAGGCTGCTTTAAGGTCTCCCCATTAGCTTCAACAATAGCTTGTTAGACTGAAGGTGAGGAAAAAGTTCAGGAATTGTTCCAGTAAATAACAAATAACTGAAAACAAACTTGTTTACTCCTTATTCGTGTATTCAGCATGTATCTGTGAAGGAAATAAATCTGCTGTGCACCCCAGGGCAAACTATATTAATCAACCAGTTATCTTGTTAAAGGAAAGTAAATCACTTGCTGTGCTGACTGAATACATTCAATGCACAAACTTTGCAGTGCTATTAGCAATCCGATACTGACTGTCAGCCATTCAGAAGCTGCTAGAGAAGTTAAAATACTGGAGGAGTGCAACAGCAGTGTAGCAGTACCCTCACAAGCCCATGTTGTATAATGTAGCCCAGAGCCAGCTGCAATTTTTTACTACTCAGGTATACCCTTTGGCAAGTGTTCTTCCACTGAGGCAAGGATGTTCTGCTTTTCATTCAGCAGCAAGATGTGGACAATCTATCCCATTCAGTAATGAACTACTATTGCTTATGATAGTTCCAACAACAACAACAACAAAATCCCCCCCAAAAGATTTTCTACAGAGACAGAGTAGATATTATCTATTTTAGATCATGTATATTCATTCTTAAAGGAGTGTGAATGGTGTCATCTTGTTGAGAAAACACAGGCAGAAAGATGCAACAGCACTAAGGCTATTTTGGAGCAGTTAGAGGCAGGCAGTTAGAATCACTACATTGTGTTTTTTTAAAAAATGGTAGCTTAAAATTGGACACATGAAGACACAAACAGTTGTAGAAAGAACCCTGTTCCTCCATTCTTCACTCTGAGACAGCCCGACATGAGCTGTTGAGTGCATGGGAGCCATGAACCCCACGTAAGAGACTCTCTGCCAAGTAGGGTGCATCTATCAGCCAGTTGATTTACATCATCTAGAGGCTCTAGCCTTCATGTGCCTGCCTTAGTAGATATAGCTGTAATCTTAAACAGGGCATGGCACACCTGGGCACTGCTGTTGTCTTTACATGAGTATTAGGATTCACTCCCTTTCCTCTTCCCTCTTCTTGTTTCTGTTTCTTTGAATTTTAAGAAGCAGGCAAGGGGAGCTGAAACAGAACTCCTCAAAGTGTAGCAGAGGGTCATCTCTATCAGTACAGTAAGTCTGAAGGAAGCCATATATTAAAACATTAATGATTTTAGAATGCCATGTATGTTTCTTAGACATACTGTTATTTCTTAATAAGCTCCAAAGTGTAACAGGAGACCACTCTTTCTTCTCTGAAGTACTTGGCATATGCAGGGAAACCCTGCTATCCTGTCAGAAAGATGTGTGTAGGCTTTACAGCCTTGTTAGACAGGTATTTGTAGGTTTAAGTGGTGGCTTGACTTTGAGGCAGCTGTTCAGAGGTAGCAATTGCAGAACACCAAAGGACTTGAAGCTAAGTGCTCTCGTCTTTCAGGGAACTCTAAGGATCTAAATGAAGCAGGTGATTAGAGAGATGAAGGTGCCTAAGTTACAGATAGGTATTTCTAGAAGCAGTTCTGCATTTTCTCTGACCCTTCAAGGTCATCTGTCAGACCAGTCAGAAGTCCTGCAGGAACAGCTAATCATTAAGAGCAGAGCTGTGATAATTCTCCTTTGAATTGTCTGCTATTTTAAAAATCTAAATGGCTTTTGAATAGCTAAAATACATGCTGCTATACTGATGTTAAAATACAGAGGCTTTATGTCAAATAGTCTACATTTGGAGAGGATATTTATTTATTTATTTCTCTTAAAACCCTGTATATAGTAATTATTAGCCAGTGAAATGTTCCCTAATGTTTCATTTGTAGACTTAGAACATTTAGATTCCTTGGTGATAAAATTCATATCAATCTCTGAATATCCTCCAGGACACTTTAAGACAGACTGCTACTAGAATGTGAAACAAAGGTTTGTTTAGAGCTCTCTTCAGCCCAACTGTCAAGCTGCAGGGACTGTGGAAATAGCTGGAATATTAACATAAATCCATGTCACGTCAAGGGTCATTCTCACCTTCAAGGAACAGCTCACTTTTGTGTATATATATATGGGCATGTATGTTCCTGTTCACACATATAGAAAACAGCAGATAGTTAACTGATCATCTCCTGCAATGTGAAGTATAAACAAACTGATAAAATGTGCTACTCTGATTAATAATTTTAAAACCTCTTGTGTATTGTCAATAATAAAAGGGGAATTGCAGCTGTCATTTCAGCAAGAGGCATCCATGCTATTTTCTTCTGATATTATTATACTTGTGTCTTAGAGTTCAGAAGTTGAAAGGAGAGGAGGATATATAACCTGTTTGTTTGCCTATTGGAAAAACCCTCCCTGTTTTCCCACACATTTCCTAGGCAAGATACAATAATACTGGTATCCAGCAATAATAACAATAAGTGCAATTGCACTTTAGCTGGAAGTATTTGTGCTTTGTTGTTCCTGGAAGATGGTAATAGTGCAGCATTCAGCTCTTACTGTTACAAAAAAGAGTCGAGGATGAAGACCTTAGAAGATGCTCCAAGGTGTTTTTTCCTTTCTCATTAAGGTGTGTTGAAAATGCCAATCAATTTGGTGCATTCTGCTGTGTGCCAAAGGAAACAGATTTTCTCTTGAAAAGCACTATTAACAGCTGGAGCCATAAGTCATAAGACAGGTTTCATTTAACTCCATCTAGAGTGGTGCAAATTTCTCCAAATACTGGGAGATTATTCCAGCCTTTCCTTCAAGTTAGCAGCTGTGTTTTAACAAGAAAATCTGAAGCACCTCATGCAGTGTTAATGTTGCCACATTGTGACAAAGTGTCAGTGCCCTGTTTCAAAACTGAATTAATTTACCCAGTAAAATACTCACATTGGACAGTTAAAGGAGGATCTAGGTGATGATGAAAATACAAGCTGTTCTAGGGAACGGCATGCTTGCAAAGGTGTTTGATAATGGATGTGGAACAGACAGAAGGAGAAGGAGCTTTTGAGAAGTGTCTATTTGGAAAGTTTATACTGCATGTTTCTCATAGTGCTGGAGGCAACTTTCTTCTGTTGTTATAAAATTCATGAAGTATACTGTATGCTAATATTTTCTACATCTCATAAAGCTTTTAATCACAGATGTCCTGAGCCAACAGCTACTGTGTTAGGTATACATAGACACACAAGTAAGTGTGCAGCTTTTACAGGAAAAATTATTATGACTAGATGTGTATGTCTATGTATATATTTAATCCAGACTTCAGTGTCCTGTTTCACACTTCTGAAAAGGAATCACAAGCCCTTAAGGATGCTTTGCTGCTGCCTGGCATCATAAACAAAATGGAGTTCAGCATAGCGCTGACATTTTGGTTATAATGCCAATAAACAAGAAACCTCCCTATGGCACATTGACTGACTTGTTTTCCTCACCAAAGCAATGATGGACTGTAGTGTGCTTACAGAGTTACTGTGTTGCTTTCTCCACCTTACTAATTAAAATAAGGATTTTTTACCTACATTAAATGTTGTGAAGTTTGCCACTGTACACTACATTGCACACCTTTGCTCTATGTCTTTATCTTGTTGGGTTTTACACATTTTTACAGCAGGTATTCACAGAGGTGCTGAAATTCTGTTTGGAATGCCTAAAATTTGGCTGTAACCCATAATCTGAGTCTTCCAATATGCCCTACATACACAAAAGGAATGTGCCCTCATCTCTCCACCATTGGCTCGGCTTAGTTTACATCATAAACCAATGAAACTGGTTGACATTATGGGCTCAGTCCTGCAGTGAAACACCTGATGCATTCCATGGAAATTTTACTGGTGAAGGCTTAAGAGTATGAAGATACAGAGGGATCTGATGGATCTTCCTTCACCTCCTTAAGAAGAAAAGTACTGCCTCACAGCATGGCTGTGACTTTTAAGCTCCTTTCATCTCAAGAATGCATAAGTCTGGCAAGATGTATGTTGTGATTGCAGGCTGGCACAAGGATAGAGGACAGTGTGAGGGGATGCAGTTTGGGACAAGCCAAAGAAACACATCTTTCACATGCTATAGTGGGTTGACTTTTTCCTGCCCAATGGGTATAGGGTTTCAGGTAGCTTTTCCCCAACATCATCTGCTCAGCCATCAACAGAAATAAATGTTTACTGATTTCTACTTTGGGCAAAATTGTGTTAACTGACTTTCAATAAGCACCAAGCAGATCAGCTTACCCTCTGGTTTTGAATAACTGCTACACTGCTGATCATCATTATTGTCTTATGATTTTTCTTATAATTGTCTGGAAGTCTTGTCTCCATCCAGACCCGTTGGGTGCTCAGATATTTTAAGGAATGCACATGCACTTTTCTAGTTTTCAAAACAAAAAAGCAGCATAGATCCATCTTCTGTGGGTATTAATTTATGCACTACAACTGAAAGCTACTCACACACCAGACAACCCTACATGTCTTTATGCATGTTCTATGCTGTATCTGATAGCTGGCTGTTTGTAAGCTATCTGCATGTAATACACATTGCTCAGCTTGTCTGTCTTTTGAATATAGCTAGAGCCAAAATTTTTCTTTATTAATTTGGGCTGATATGTTTTTCCTGGGCATTTCTCGTTTCTTATCTGTAGGGATAAAAGCACCTTCTGAAAGCAATGCATTTTTGGTGGTAATATTGCATTTGACTGACTTAGATTTCCTGTGGTGGTTGCTGTTTTAAAATTAATTAAAATGAATTGGGTGTTTTTTGTTTTTTGTTTTTGTTGTTGTTTTGGGGTTTTTTTTGGCATCTGGGGTAAACTGTCGAATTATAGAACTCGCAACCTGTGAATACAGACTTCTTGCTGGTGAGGAAGGAAGTATACAGGTTTTTCTTTTTAACATTTTGCTGACATATGGTGCTTCTAACCTAGTGACAAATTAATTGACTAGATGTAAAAGAGATGGACAGCACTTAGCAAGGAAGGACAGGGTATGCATTATAAGACAGCTGGTTCTGCCTCTGTTGTATTATGGAGACAATATACATTGGACGGCTAACGAGTCTCTGTTGCATAAGATAGATTCTCCTTATAACAGAATTGCAGGCTTTGTCTCTAAATGGGGTTATTATACACACCATTGCACAATGTTTGAAGAGCTTGGCTGGCCCTTGTAGAGGGTTAGAAGAGAAATAAATTGGAAAACAATTGCACGTAAGACCTTCAATCCATCAGCTGCTCCATATTTATCCAAATTACCAGTACGCTTTTCCAAAATACAAGTATGCGATACTTTCAGGGGTGGAATGTTAATACAGACCAGCCAGATTTTGACAAGGCAGATTTTTCTTTTGCTGTTTGTTTTTAGCTTACAGTAAAATCTTGCTTCCTCAGAAAGGTAAGGTAGTAGTGGAATCCAGTTGTAGTGATATAACAACTTTCTACTGAGAATGAATTCTCAATTTAGTATTTGTCACTATGCAAACTTCAGTGTTAAGCTCAGGAGGTTTTGATTTTTCCAGAGAGAAACTGTGAACCACTTCCTTTATAAGGACTTCTTTGTCAGTACTATTCAGAGTTTAATGTCAGTGCTTGTGAAAGTAATTTATGATTTGAAGTGCTTCTATTTTTTGGGTCCCAACTTGTGACTATTACAGTTTTCTGAAAATGCTGAGGTCCAAAAACTCCAGACTCCTTATGCTCTTGGAGACTAACACTAGGGTGACAGAGCACTGGAGCAGACTGCCCAGAGAGGTTGTGAATTCTGCTTCTATGGAGGTATTCAAAACCCTTCTGGACGTGCTTCTGTGTGACCTGGTCTAAAGAATCCTGCTCTGGCAGGGGGGTTGGACTAGATGATCTTTTGAGGTCCCTTCCAACTCCTAACATTCTGTGATTCTGTGTGATTCTGTGATAACAAGCCTGGCTCAACCTCTGAGCTTTCACCTATGTTGCCTCCTGCTTGGCATTTTTGTCTTCAGTTAGATCCTTTGCCTGCTACTCCAACTTCCAGTCAAATAACCCTCCTTTTTAATTCCAGCTCTCCAGGTACCAGACGAGGATGGGATCTTGATAAATAAGGTTAAATAACAATAATCCTAGTCTCATATGGTAGACACTAAAAATATCATAATGTGCAAAGCTTTATTCTCAGACTAAAACCAAGTACATCCCAAAACACAGTTGAAAGTAGCATTTCAGTACTGAAAGCTGTAAGTGGGTCCATGATGTGGTTTCTGGTTGGGCATGGCTATATCACATTCCCATAAGTATACTGTTCCAGCATGAAGGAAGAGGAGGCACACAACAAAGAAAGATTACTTGTTGGTAATGGTGCTAGTCAGAGTTGTTGCTGTTTATACTTTCTTTCTGTTTCCCAGGGCCCCTGCAGTTAAACTGAAGGGGTGTGTGTGTGTGTGTGTGTGTGTGTGTACATGTGTGCTTTGCAGGATTGTCTTTGGAAGAAGAAATTATTCATTTGTACGGTCCTTCTCTGACATGTCTATAGCCTGCCCACATCCTCTTGGTTGAAGCTCTGATCCTTACCGTAAGGCAATGTGGCTTATAAGATGAAAGACTGCAATAAACACAGTTACTAGTAATAAATTTTCACCCCTGAATATTCTTCTAGTGACTGTTTAATATTCTCTGTGGTAGAGCATGCTCACTGATGACAGTGTTTAAGAGTATTTCATTTGTGGTTTGAAGTAGCTAGATGTTTCTCTTAATGAGCTCTCCCATTGCTATCAAAACAGCTTTAAATACCTTATGGCTAGCGAGGAAAGACTGACACACACAGACAGATTTGTTTCTCCAAATATTTTCCCGATTGAGTTGCATTTTTCAGTGAGGTTGATTTCATCACAGGTTGTGCTGCTGCTGCTAGAATTGTTTTGTAAGAGCTCTTCCTCTTGTCTTTTTCTAGGAAAAGGAGAAACTGTATGTGGAACTGAAGTATGTCTTGGCCCGGCAGCCTGGGCCTGAAGCTGCAGAACAGTTGCAGCTCTACCAGCACACTCTCCGTCAGAAAACTAAACAGTTGAAAGTAAGAGATAACCTCTGTCTCTGGCTGCCAGGCTTGCAGAATGACTTCACTGGTGATCCTGGGGAGTGAGGCTTCAGGAAGACTTTTGATGAACAGTGTGCATGTCTTAGTATATTAGATCAGGAAAACAAGGTTAATACTGCATCTCCCCAGGGGAGATCCAATAGCTGTAGAAAAACTTTTTTCACATTATGCTAGTTTGTTTCATTAAAATAGAGGAAAAGTCTTATTGTATGAGCATGAAGCACAATTCTGTAAATGCTGTTCGTGCATGGGCATTCTGGGATGCTGTCAGTTTTTCAGTTAAACTTATTTATTTCCCTTTACTTCAGTTGTTAATGTCTTTAGCAAGCAAATTCAAGCCACTTCATTTTCTTTTTAACAAACTAGTGGTATTATATTGAGAATCCAGTCTTAAATTCTTGTTATTTCCCTTGCAATGTGTACCTGTATTAGACTTGCAACTTCTGTAGGGCTGATAGGAGTAAACTGTCCTAATCCCTTGCCAGTAGAATGGAGGATTTCCTGGTTCTGAAGAAATTTTGTGAGAAACTTTGAAAGTGTGGTATTAAAAGGTTATTCTTTGATAGAATAAGCTGATCCTCCCTTTTTCTTGCCTGCATGAAAGATCAGTCTCCCCAGGAGTTCATCTACTTCTACAGCTCCTCTCTCTGTTGAAGTCATCATCTCCTGTTCACTGCATCATAATCACGTCTATACTAACCATGAGGAAAAAAAATACAGGAGCAGATGGGCCCCTAGGAAACAAAGAGGCTGTTATGCAAATCTTAGCTTTCCACGGAGAAGAAAAACAATGTAGAAAATGTAAAATAGAAGCCAAAGTTTAGCTAAACTAAATGTGAAGTTTTCCATACGATTCCCATTTGTCCTTAATGCAGTCAATTGCTACTGTGTATTACAGACCCAGTAGTGAGTGTACTGACATGAATATTATTTTGTGATCCCAGGTCAAGCTATTCTCCTTCTTAAAGAAGGAAACCACACTATACATACTCTTGCTTTCTTTAAAGTTTAGTGATTCACATGAAAATGGCATTGCATTAATAATATTTATGCTGCCTGGCACTATTTTGCCTGTGTGGATTAAATTATATCACGTTAAAAAGTGGATCTCTGAGAATAAATCCCATAATTATTAAATAAATCCTTGCTTTATTTCTTTTTAAGACCTTCATTTTGGATTTTCACCTAGATTTGTGTCCCAGAACATTAAGAGCTAATGTATGTATTAATGCCATTCCCATAATGCGTGGAGCATATTTTACATGTTTTATAGTGGTTAAATGACATAGGCTTAATTTTCTAAATTGTCCTTAGGTGAGCAGAGGTATCAAATGAAACATCATGGTAGTAAATGAGATGTGGTGGAAAAGAGTGATGTCTTCTACCATCAAATGTGAAAGGAAAAAGTGCTTGTAAAAGCACCAACTTACGTGTAATTGAAACTAACATTTCCTCTTTCTGTTTTCTGCCTTTTGTTTGTTAGGTTTTGTCCTCAGAGTTGAATATGTATGAATCACAGAGCCAAGAATACAAACATGAAATTGAAAGACTTGCCAACGAGCTTCTGAATGTTAAAAAGAAATATCTGGCTCAGAAACGCAAGGAACAACGGGCCAAGTATGGGAAAATAACAGATTTCTCTACACAACTTTCTGCATGAATGAGATTTTGTTTTGAGATCCTGCTTTACTCTTTTTAACAAAATATGGCCAAATTTGACTGAGGTTATAATATTGTTGCCTAGTTTTCCTGATATTATCCTTCATATTACTTCAGTCTAGTCTAGATTTACCATGATCTATGGCCAGGACAAGAACATCCAGGAGAGATGTTGATGACATGTTCTGCAGTCCAGTTAAATTATTCATACCAATAAGATGGTGCCCAGAGGACATAGATTAGTGTCTGGTCTCTCGCAGTGAATCATAGAATGGTTAGAGTTGGAAAGGACCTTTAAATGTCATCTAGTCCAACCCTCCTGCAGTAAACAGGGACATCTTCAACTAGATCAGGTTGCTCAGAGCCTTGTCCTTGAATGTTTCCTCAGATGACTATTCTACCACCTCTCTGGGCAACCTGGGCCAGTATTTCACCACCCTCACTGTTGAAACTTTCTTCCTTATATCTAGTCTAAATCTACCCTCTTTAGTTTAAAACCATTACCACTTGACCTATCACAAGAGGCCCTGCTAACATGTTTGTCCCCATCTTTCTTACAAGCCCCCTTTAAGTGCTGAAATGCTGCAATAAGGTCTATCTGGAGCCTTCTCTTCTCTAGTTTGAACAACCCCAACTCTCTCAGCTTTTTATCATAGGAGAGTTGTTCAAAGTCCTCCTCTAGACCCCCTGCAACTGGTTCATATCCTTCTTATACTCAAGACTCCAGAGCTGGACACATTACTCCAGGTGAGGTCTCACCAGAGCAGAGTAGAAAGGCAGAATCACTTCCATCAACCTGCTGGCCACACTTCTTTTGATACAGCCCAGGATATGGTTAGCCTTCTGGGCTGTGAGCACACATTGCTGGCTCATGTCCAGCGTTTTCATCCACCAGTACCCCCCAATCCCTCTCTGCCCAGCTGCTCTCAAGCCATTCATTCTCCAACCTGTATTAATACCAGGGGTTTCCCTGACCCAGGTGCAGGACCTTGCACTTGGCCTTGTTGAACCTCAATAGGTTCACGTGGGCCCACTGCTCAAGCTTGTCCAGGTCTCTCTGTATGGCAACCTGTCTCCCAGGTGTGTCAACCTCACCACTCAGCTTGGTGTCATCTGCAAAGTTGCTGAGTGTGCACTTGATCACTCTCTGTCATTGAAAAGACATTTAACGTTGCTGGACCCAGTACAGACCCCTGAGGGACACCTCTTGTCACTGATCTCCACCTGGACATCAAGCTATTGATCACTACCCTCTGGATGTGACCATCCAACCAATTTGTCATCTGTCAAACAGTCCACTCTTTAAATCCATCTCTCTCTGACTTAGAGAGAAGGATATTGTGGAGGACTGTGTTAAAGGACATACAGAAGTCCAGATAGATGACATCCATAGTTCTTGCCTTGCCCACTGATGTCACTTCATCATAGAAGGCCACAAGGCTGATCAGGCAGGACTTGCTCTTGATGAAGCCATGCTGGCTGTCTTGAATCACCTCCTTGTCCTCCATGTGCCTTAACATAGCTTCTAGGAGGATTCTGTTCCACAATCCTCCCAGGCTCAGAGAAGAGGCTGACAGGTTGGTAGTTCCCATGACCTCCTTACTACCCTTTTTAAAAATGGGTGCAATATTTCCCTTTTTCCAGCCACTGGGGACTTCACCTTACTGCCATGTCTTTTCAAATGTCGTGAGAGATCCTCAAACTTTATAAGAACCTCAATGCATTTTACAAGTTATAATGAAATAGCATCTGATATAGGGGACAACCTTTCTTCAAGTGGCAACTACATAGTCCTGGTGTAAGAGTAATGTCATTGTTGATTCCAGGATGTAGTAGCTGTGTCTGGTGACTATCCCCTTCTGGTGGCAGATATCATTGCTGATGATTACAGGGAATTGCATTCCCCATCTGCATCTTGTTCCCTTCCTACATCTAGGTGGAGGAAAGTGAGAAATGCTCAGTCTGGCTTTGTCAGATGTCTTACCTTTTTGACAATAGAGCCCAAGAATTTTCCTGTAGCTGATTGTTGTCTCTCCTTGACCAGCAGCAGTTTGATGGCATCTGCCTGCTACTCTCTGTCCACAACTGAGCATTCAGCTGCTCCTCTTGGTTAAAAGAAAATGTCTAGGATTTTAGTTACCCAATTTCTGGCCCATTAAAGTGACCTAATTTGTAGAGGCTGATAGATAAGATTTCTCTGACAATGAATCCCCAAGCTGGGACACCAAAACTATTAGACACTTCTGAAAATGTAGTTATTGGACTTTACTTTTAAGAAGAAGCTTCTTTGATTTCTGCTGTCAGATGACATAATCTGTTACAAAGTTTTTCTGTGTATGGCTTTGGTCTTTCCACCCCTTTCCATTCTCAGCCTGTCCCTTCATCACACACTAAAGTCAACAGTTGTTGCTGAATATAATTTAAACTGCCTGTATCTATTTCTTCCTTAATCATATTTCAGCCAGCAAACAGTTTTGATGACTAAATTAGCAAAATAGTCAGTGACAAACAGTGATTTTTATCCATCTGCAAATTGCGTAATGTTACCTTAATGTTTGGAATTAGCAACAATTGTGAAGTGCTAATGGCCTTCCTAGAGCTTTGGGATCAATATGTGAGGCTACCATAATGCCTGATAATCCATTTCCAGCAGCTAAGTGTTCTCTTCACAATAGTTTTAATGTTTCCATTTTGGACCCTTGCATCATGTTTCTTTCTGTTCATCATATGTATTCACCCATGTTTTGTTGTTATGTCATACTAAAATTAATTTCTGTCATAACCATTGAAAAAACCCAACTTGTTAGGGGCATAACTGCTTTAAAGTAAACCAAAAATACTGTTTGAGGTGTTGGTGACTGAACTGGGGTCTGTTAATTGTATGCAGGGAATGGAATTTTGTGTTTCAGGTCAATTAGTGCTGGAGTCATAACACTGTTTATAGGTTCAGGATAGATATCTGTCATTAGTGCAGCTTGTCAGGTGGTTGTTCTTGTGGGCAGGCATGGCTGTAGTCTGAGGAGCATAGTGTCTTTGTGGCATCTGTACTTTGGAAATACAGTCAGAAGCTACAAGTGGTGCTTCTGCAGAATGATAGCATCTCATTGCTTCCACTTCAGGCTCAGAAGCTACCAGCACTGTGTTGTCAGCCCTGGCTTCTACTTCTCTTGTCTTTGCGGCAGCCAAGAGGTGGCCAGGTGCTGAGCTTTGCTCTCCTCTGTCCCTCATAGTTTTGTTTCTCAGTGAAACCTGTTTGACTACATCCTACTTTAAAGGATATGCACACTCCGAGGCATAACTGGGCATACTAGTCCAGAATAACTGCAGCTTCTGTAATCTCTAAATTTTGCTTTGTGTTTTGCAGCAGCAGTGCAGAAGAAACAACCTTCTTGTGCAGCCTTCCTTCTCCAAACTGCCAATTATGTGTGACATATCTTTTGCTTTTTGCAGTAGAGAGAGCCTGTTGTGCAGCTAGGTCCTTCTCCAAGGAGTCCTTCATCCCTGACATACAGCCATTCTGCATTGTTCCTGCCTCAGACTGGGCTGGACAGGCACTGTCTGGTGTGTAAATGCTACCCAAAGAGCCAGGGCTGTTTGACTTGTACAACCTCAGGTTGCTCTAAATCCCAGCTGACACAAACCCACTGACTTGATCTCTCTTATGCTGGCTAATGTTAACATCATGTCTGAAATAAATGTGGCTGGTTTTGCTAATAAAGAGGGGATTCTGTCAGGACAATACCATTAATAGCATTATTGACTACTTTGGTATGAGAGAGAATTGGTAGTCTCTGATAACCTCACACAAAGGTATCCTCTAAAGCTTTTATTGATTTGCACAAGACATTTCTGGTTTGTGATTTAAAGTCTTGATACTGAACTAATGCAGCTTTCCATGGAATGCTGAAGGAATATAATGAGTGACGACATGAATTTAGCTTTTTGTGGTCAAATTGAAAATCCAGTGTTAAAGATTTTGATTGTGAATTTGAAATCCTCTTTTTCTGCTCCCTGGTTCTGAATGTAGTCTTTCCCAGATATCTTAGGCTCTCTTTTCCTCACTTATCCCACTCTTTCCTTTTGCTTCTTCTACCCTTTCTGCTTCACCTGCTTTTCCTAGTTGCTTCTAGCACCAGGATTCCAGTTTGATCTTAATGAGGATTGCTGAGAAAACATGAATCTTAAATCCACACCAGAGACCTGATCCTGCAGTCCTATATATGTAAACAACTGTTCTAAGGGATATCTAAGGGATATCTAAGGGATAACTGGGAGCTTTTGCATGTAGTTGCTTGCACATTAATTCTGCGTAATATACTACAGTATTCAGCTGCATAGAATTTTCCATACTGATGAGCACCTCTGTTGGCTGTCTCCATGGGAGCATGAGGGAAGAATGAGCGTGGACTCTGGATCATTTTCTCTCCCCAGAGTTGGAAGCCCAATAGGGAGTTAGGACGAGCCATCTAAATATAGCATGTTAGTTTTTAGTGCTGTCAGCTGGCACATCCATTAGTGCTACATTGGTACAAATTGATGGTTTTCATGGTTAAGTTCATCTGTGTCATCTTTTGCCTATTCTCCCACCTCCATATGGGTTAAATTTGGAAAAGGAAGCATAACTAGTCATCCTGCAGGGTTTCTCTGAGCTTCCTCCTCTCCTGACACAGCTATTTGGGGACAAAGGAAAAAATATTAATTCCTGTAAGTGTTTTCTTTTCCCTTACTGGGGACTGAGAAAGGATACTGGCACAACAAGGCTAGATTTTGCAAAAGTGTGGTTGCGCACTTGTGTTTGTGTCTCAGTCTTGATGACTGTAAAATGAAAGTAATGGCACTGACCTTTGTAAAGCTTTGAGACATCTAACTTCTGATAAACTAGTACTTCATAAAGCTCCACTTTGTTAATTTCAAATATCTCAGGACCTTTTTCTAAAAGCTCCAGGTATATCACAGTGAATTTGAAAAAATGCCCTTGGTGTTTGTTCTGCTATGCTTACCTCCCCAGCCTCAGTTAGTTGGAGCCAGCTAACCCTTGCTCCGTCCTGGAACAAATTCAAGCACTCCTGGATCCTCAGATGGAGCAACTTTCTGAGGCAAACAGTGCCCCCACAGCACACTGTTAGTTTTCTGCAAATGTCACAGGCAGTGTAATTATTACTAGAACTTTGATAAAATGTGAAGACAGATAGCACTATTTATTCATTAAAATTCAACAAAGAAGAAATATCTCCCTTTGATGAATGTAGCTGTTTGTTTGAAAACAGGCATATACTTGCTTGAATGGGATGGTGATTAGAAATCCGAAGTCATGGAGCTCATGAACAAACTTGCTCTAATGAGGCTCTCTGACCATTTTGGGGAGTAGCATGAAGAGAGCTCATTTATTTCTGATTTTTAATAATTCCAGAAACCATCAGTAGGCTTGTAATTAGATCCAAACAGATACCTAGTCTTGGCAGTTTAGCCTAACAGGCTTTAATCAACAATTTTTTAATGATCTCTTGAAAAGTGGTTGCATCAAAGAAACTTTGGAGGACACATTTCCTTAGTTTGTAAACATCACTGGGCTGCAGAGTGAAATAGTATTTTCCTTTTCTTTCTTTCTGTTTAAAGGGAGAAGGAGCAACTCTTGACTGACATGAAGCCTCAGATTCCACGCCACAGGACTGATGTTCCTCGCTTCGTTGGAGGGGGCTTTGCTCTTAGCACACCTCTTCCCAGAGTTACAGCTTAGGAATGGACTCACCACATTCCTGCTCCCAGTTTCTTGCTAAACTGTCTGTGCTGGGTTGTTTGAGAAACTGTGATTTTTAAAAACATTCAAGACCAACTTTCCCTCTGAAATCACTGTTATCTTCAGGAAAAGGCATTTTATAGTAGAATTAATGTAGTTTTAGTTTACAAACTGTGGGCCAAATCTGCCCATATGATGCCAGCAGAAGCCTGCACTATAACTGAATAGTGGAAACCGTGCAGGTATTTCTTCTTCAGTACTGTATCTCTGTTTAGCACCACAAGATGCCTTTATAAGTAGTTATTTCCCCTATATATGCTTCTGTTGTAAGCACTCACTCCATTTATCTTCTGACTCAAACCACCTGAAAGAAATGAGAAAAGGGAAAATAAGAAAAATTAATAGGCTGATGTTTCAAGCCCTGCTGAGCTAATGCAAAATTAACAAGTCTTCACTTAGATGTACTCATGTAGCAGTTTTTGTGCAGGTAGTGTATAATAGGGTTTATGCAGTGTTTCCTACAGTTGTTAGTAAGATCAAGGAAGTTTGTGACCACAATGTACATAATGAAGAATGTGATTCTGTTTACTCTGATAGACACAAAGTGACATAATTATGTCTGTTCAACTGGCGAGACTGTACACACTGACTGGGACATGCTGTTCTCCACCAGAAATCATTCCAAGCAATTCAAACTTGGACTCAAAACATGGCAAACTTTACTCTTTAATTTCGAGACACTTAGGCATTTTTGTAACTTTCAGAAATTGTTTTTGTAATACAGCAGGAGCCCTCCAACCTTTTCAGCCAAAAGAGATTTAATTACCATTCATTAACAAGTGGAATAACAAAGTCGCGGCATGAGGTGCTGAAGTATAGAAAACTTTCAAGCTGTAAAGTAAAATGTTTTGAAACTGTTTTGTATGTGGAAGCTTTTCCTCAGCCTTGGGGATAAAAACACTTATCCAAAGAGATATGCTGATAAATATTTCACATGCACAAAACCCCTCTTGTTTTTTTTCTTTCCTTTGGTTTAATACATAATTAAATATTAAAGCTACTGTGGGAAACTTTTAATGGAAGTGTTTAATTCAAAGGAATCAAGTTAAATATGACAGGGATTTACTTTGCTTTTACATTGAGGACCAGAACACTTAGTCATCAGATACATTGTATTTTTCTTTTGTTCCCAAAATAGCAATTACTGCTTTTTTACTGTCAAGTGCATTATGATAAAGTTATAATTTTAGGGCAGTCACGCTGTCTGAATTGTGTCTTTAGTGTACCTGACATGTCCCTATAGTTAGAGTAACTGAGAATAATTGACATGGGCACTTGAGTTTGATGGGATCCCAAGGAGGTTTTACTGAAGCTTTTAAAAGCTGGTACTTGTTAAGGTCTTGAGTATCCAGCCTGGAGCTGGACTCCACTATGCTAGTGCTGGGAAGTAATTTGTACTGAAATAAATCATCATAGTTACATTCATTAATTCACATGAATGAGAGAGGCACAGTTAGGCTCTTCCATCACACTGTAAAGAAGCAATTTATTTATTACACTCTGCACTGTACAGTGCACCCCCTAACTTACCCAGAAGTAATCCAAGTCTGTGGGTATCTTTAGTTCTGTTTGTTGTCAGGATTTAGGAGAGAAGGTGTTACAGTGGTCTGAGCAAAGAAAGGGGAGCCAGGCAGAATGGAATCTGTTCCCTAATTACATATATATTTATGAATACACTAATAAAACAGGTTATTTCCCATCTTTAGATATACTTAATGGTAGCTTGCAGTGCTATTTTTAGGGTATAATCCTCCATCCCTAAATGATTCTTATCCTGAGTTTTCCAGTCTCTAAATTGGGTGGGATAGTATTTGTCTAATGACATGTAAAGGTGAATTCACTTTTATCTAGACATTGATTAGTCTTCTAAATTAAAACAACATAGAGGATTGCAAAAATTTGTCATTTCCTCATACAACATCTTCTTCCAGTCTGAAGGGCTGGGAAGGGAATATAGTAAATTCCACCTTCAAAGTACAGGAACTTTTACTGTGTTTGTCCACACTTTCAGGCATCCAGATGTGAATGTGTTGGCTACTATCTCGTGTTTTATTGCATTATTTACTTAGTACCAGGGAAACTAAATTCACAGGTTAATTTGGAAAAGAAGAAAAATAAAGGGCAAGAAAACATAGTCATCAAATTATCACCAGTAACTTTGAGCCTAATCAAGAATAGAATAACTGCAGCCAGCTTTATTTATAGTGCTAGAGAGTGAAAACCATTTCTGAGTTCATATAATAGAATGGATTAAAGCACACCAAATCCCTTCCCCCTTGGTCTATAAAAGTCAAGGAGCTTGAAAAATTGCTCTGGATGTCTGTGAACCCAGCTGATACTAAGGTGCTTTTAGTGTTCAAGGATTTGACTTGCACAGCAGGGAAAGGCAGAGCATTAATGAGAGTATCATTTGTTAAGTTGCTTCTGCATTGTGAGCAGCAGCTCTGAAGTGCTTCTCCAAGTTTTGTTGCAGAAAAATGTTAATTGAATTCCAGTCTGTGCAAGATGTAAGCCTAGAAGTAGAAGCATATCTTTTAACTTCTTGTTCCTGTAAAGATACGTGAGAAGATGGAGGGCTATGGCCCTTCCCCATGGCACTTAAGTTAGGGGAAATCTTTCTTCACTTTAATTGGTTTGGATTGGAGGTGTAGTAGCTTGCATAGTAAATCTATCCTGCAGGGGTTTTTTTCAGTGTGCAGTGTATGTAATATTGTTCATTTTCAGAGGTCTTGCAAGGTATAGATAATATTTTAAGTAATTTCATATCTGATTTAAGCTCTGATCTTGTCTGACAGGTCAGTGTATTGTACAAGCAGGATACAGAATATTGAACTATCAAGTTCAATCAAGTGACCCTTCTGGGGTCACATGTCAGTTACCAAGGTCTTAGTGCAAGAATCCAGTCCTTAATTTGCACTTGTGTTGTGAATTCAGAGCAGCAGGAGCACATACTATACACCCAGTAACATGTCCTGTTGTAAATCTGGGAACCCTTTCAGTCAACAGCAGTGAAAGTCAGTTCACAGCTCAGACTTTGTTGTGGGGAGAGTTACAAACTCCACGGCAGGCTTGGGAAGCAGAAGGAAAGGCCAAGTACTTGGCACCCACAGACTTTTACCAGCACCCCAGCACAGAGGCTTTACTGTGAGTGAAACAGCAGGTGCAGAACCCTGGGGCACTAATGAGCCTTAAGGGCTTTAATCAGCTCTACCTGGGCCCAGGGGCACTATTTAACAAGCTCAGCCCCAAAAAGTCCGTTTCTTCTTGTTCCTTGGTCTTTAGGGAGTAGTTGGCTCTTGCTGCACCCTGGTAGCAGGAAGTAAGAGTAGCTTTAGTACTATTTTCTAAGTAATTTCAAAGAGCAAGCTGCCTCAGGATACAGAGCAATGGATTGCCTAGGGAATGGGGCTGTGGGGTGTTGAAAGCCCAGGTGAGCAAGAGGAAAGGTTTCCCTCCTGGATCCTGTGGACAAGGAACTACTAGAGATGTTTAACTGCATGTTCCAGAGTGCTACGGTCAGGTGGGTTGCTAGTAACTGTAAGTCCACAGTGCCAGATCTCAGGCTGCTGTTTAATGTCCTTGTGTTGGAGTGGAACTGTTGTGCCTTAAAGAATTTGTGAGAAAGACCAGAGAGAAATAGATCCTTGAATTATTCCCTATTTCCCATGTGAAGTTATTAGAGGGTAAAGTTAGCAGGGCAGTAAAAAAGAGAAGTTGGGGCAACAAAACTGACTGTCTCTTCCTGAAAGCTGGCCTGTCCCAACTATCTTAACCCAAACTAGAGTCTCTAAATCATGTACGTTTGTGTTTAGGCACTTCAGCAATTAAGTATTATTATCTTAGCAGGTGGTTTAGCTGTTGTGCTATCTCTTCTAGCAAAGGGTATTTTTAGTGTGTTTCTGAAGGCAGAAGCTTGATTTTGATGCTCTTTCTGTTCCCTACTTGGGCACTTTTTAAGCAGCCCCACACAGATCAGATACTTATGCTGTTAAGTATACAAAAAGACGTCAGGATCTCATCCCATGGGCTTGTTTGAGGAGCCTCATTTTCCAAGGAGGAGGTGGAGCTGTACCTATGGTACACATGGGTGTGACGGAGCAGGGCAGGATCCACAGGACATGCTGCATGTGTCTGAGGGTGAAAGCAGCTGCCTGCTCCTCTGCTCGGTATTACCCTTCAGTTTGTCTTCTTCCTGAATGGGAGCATCTATGTAGGATTATTGAACCCACATACTTATTAATCCCTCTGCTGATCGCAATCTGGGTGTATACTACCTCATCCCCGGTGTATGATGCCATCCAGACAAGTCAGTGTAAGGTTGTGCGAAGGCAGACATGGGGCTGCAATAGGCAGCAAACCTGCCGAGATTCTTCTCTGCCCTCTGCTGGTGACCACAGGGTGGTTAGCCTTCTCTTGGGACCTGCTCTGCCTTCAGAGACCAGGTCCTTGCAGGCAACTGAAGGAGCAAAGCAATTGGAGGTGAAGCTGCAGTCTTGCCCTCAGTTCACCCCAATGTGAAGAGGCTGAGCAACTGCTGTAATGTGGCCTCGGTCAAGGTAGGAGCTACACTATGGTTGTTTCATGATGCGGCTTGAGAGGTGGATATCCCCACTGGGTGCTACTTGGGTAGTGAGTGACCGCAAACAGAATGCCCAAGAGGGCAAGAGGCATTGTTTTTTAGGGTAAGGAGTATGTTATTGAAAGGGAGAAATTGAGTGGTAAATTGTGGACTTCTCTGAAACAAAGGAGAGGGTAAGCTTTGCTTTTGTGGTCTACCTTGGCTAGAAGCAACATGTTTTTTAGGCTGTTGCATCTAATCATAGGGCTGGGATGTGTACCATTACTATGGGCCTTCTGCAGGTTGGCTGCTCTTGGCCAAGGTTTTGACAGTGTGGGGGCCACTTCCACAGGGATGCTTTTAACTTGATTTCAAGAGGAATTGGTATTCTTAGTGCCTGTGTGCATCCAATAACCCTTGCCCTACCTTCTGCTGGGGTTCTTAGTTTCTCTGCTGCCTTTCCGGCTTCTGCAGTGCTCATGTCCTGCAGTGCCTCCTCTGAGAGGGGAATGATGACCTCAAATCTGTAAGTCATGGACAAATAGTGGTACTGTTTCTTACTGAGATGTACTTGTGGATTTTCTGTTTAGAATCCTTCTTGTCTTATAACCTGAGTGCTTTTCAAGGAGTCTCTGTCGTTTTCAAGGAGGTACTACATGATGATGAGAGGCTGGCCAGACTGACCTTGTCATGGCTTGTCAGAGCTTTCTCCTAACTGTGAATTTCCTGGTTGCACATCCTGTGCTAGTTTTAAGGGCAGTCTTGCTCCCTTTCTGAGAATCCCAGACCAGCATATTTTTATTACTATTTTTACTATTCTTTATTGGTTTTTGCAGTTACTGTCAATACTTCTTTTTTTGGAGGGGAGGTGTATGGTGGCTGTGTGTGTGCTCTTCGGCTTTCCTAACCAGAGGAAAAAAAAAAGGGTGCAAAGGTTGTTTTGAAGGATGTTATTTTTGCAGGCTCGATCTTGGCAGATCGGAGTTTCCCTCCAAAGTGGCCAAGAACCTCCCTTTTTGATGGCTAGCACTTTAATCTTCCCAGGTGTGAAGTGGATATAACAATCACACTTTCAGCCAGTCTTGACTATTTAAACTTTACAGTTCTTCACAGCAAGAACCATTTCTCAGGGCTCTTTCTTGGCAGAAGACTAGCAGTAATTTAAAGCCATTTTAATCTGAAATGAGAATCTCTACATGGGGCTTGAATACACTTCAAGTGAAGTATGTATTTGCAACTTTTGTTGATCCCTCTTAATTTTCCGAGTGTCCCTGTAGAAACAAGGTGTGTTTGTGTAGTGGCAAAACACACTGATAACTCATTGAAAGCTGTAGGGTAATAAAAGCAAAAATAGTAAGAGAGTGGGATTAGCACTAGCATGCAGGTGATTAACTATACTTCCCTATAGAAAATAAAAAGAAATGGGTCAACATGTGCTCCTGTTTCCTCTCCTCAGGAACACCCTGAAATTTTATCCTGAGCACAGAGTATTTCTGGAAGAAAAACACATTTAATAAAAAATTATTACAAAAAAACCCCAAACAAATCTTGTACTGAGCTCCTGTGGGAAAGCACGATTTTCTAGGACTATTCTGGCATTCATGTCATCACAAGTGATCATGCGAGCAGGTACCTCATGGCAACTGAGCTGTAGGAATTGACCACAGTTATGTTCTTAGCTGGCCCCAGTTAAAGAGTATAATGTGTTTGCTTAAACAGTCTTTGTTACTTCAAACGAAAAGGTGCCCAAAGCAGCAGTTTACATAAGCCTGTTTCTCTTTGCAAGCAAACATGTGCTCAGTTACCACATCTCACCTGAAGGGTGGTAACTCACAAATTTGTGAACATCCTTAGAACCGCTCGGTTTTGCTCTGCAAATGCTGTGCCTCTTTGCAGCCCCCTTTGATGAAGGGTGCGTAGAGCACATGGCATAGCTAAACAGCAGGGCAAACTCTGTGGACTGGCTGGATAATCAATGTTCTTGCTTCCAAGTCCCTGTTCGAGCTACCTCATCTACTGCAATTTGTGTTATCATTCAGATATATTCCCTCTTGGCAGGTTAGGAATACTTATCACTGGAGTTTTATTTTAACTCGGTGTACACAAGTCTTCCAGAAGTTACCAAGTCCCTTGCTGATTCAGATGCTGTAGAAGAATAAGACAGGCAGACATGAAATGTCTCAGACCAGCCTTCTTTAACAGCCCTGCACTGGGTTTTTTGCTTAGTGGTAATCTACTTGCTAAGTCCTAAAACTTTCCCCAGTACTGAATTTGGAGAAGCTTCAATAGTCATCTTGTCTTGCTAAAGTTACCTTCCAAATTTCTTAATCTGTCTTTTGGCTTGGTTTTGAAGCAGATCTTGTTGTCCTTGTTGCAGAAATAAGTGTTTCAATTGGTATGCAGTGCAGCAGATGGGTTAGAGCTAAATGTATTAACTGGAAGCCAGCAATTAAGTGAACTTTGGTTGCAGAAGTCAACAGATCTCTGCTTGAGTATGTTAGCTGAGGATTTAGAGTATTTCCATTTGCATCTAATCGGGTGCAATTCCTTCTTTGCTTTTAATACCTGCTGGAGCCAAGTCTTTTTTTTTTTTCCTTTTCTGGCTTTTACCATTAATATTGAATGTTGATGATATGCAAGCCATTCCCAGGTCAATTGCTGTCCCATAGTCAGTAATACAGAATAAGCAGCCTGATTCTCTCAATGAATACATTGGGGGTCATCCTCTTAAATGAGGTGCTTCTGTCTACAGGAATGTGAAGTTTCTGATACTGGTGGTGTTTCTGGTAGTTTTAGCTTTGGTAGACCCAATGGTGGATCCTGCAGTGGGGAGGTGCTAAGGGGATGGATGTCCAGAAGACAACTGCTTTGGTACTGGATCGGTGTTTGAACAGGCACTCCCTTCCATGTCTGTAGCTCCCACCTAGCTCTCATGATGTGGGGATGTACCAGAGGGATGCGATTCTTCATAAACCTGAGAGATCTCGTACTTCTGTTGGCAAAGCTGATTTTTGCCTGTCTGATGAGGCACATGTCTGTCTCCACAAGGCACAAGCTAGTCCCCGCATGTCCAGCTCTGGTGGGGTGTGCAAGTGCTGGATGAATCAGGTGGTGAGATCTGTCCTCTCCCCCTCCAAGCTGTGCAACTTCTCCCTGTGGCTCCAGCCAGCAGCAGAATCAGTGCAGGGATGCTTATGCCTGGGGCTGTGTGCTCTGCTCCTTCTGTACAGGAACAGATGCCTGTGGTTTCCAGAGCTGTCACTCATGTACCCTTCACAAGCACTAAAATTCAAATCAGGCGATATCAAGAGGAATTACATGCCAGCATCACTTGTTTGATCAAGAACTTCACCTTGAGGGATGAGATTTGTAATTTACTTCAGG
Source organism: Galbula dea (assembly GCA_013399015.1). Classification (NCBI taxonomy): domain Eukaryota; kingdom Metazoa; phylum Chordata; class Aves; order Piciformes; family Galbulidae; genus Galbula; species Galbula dea. Next base: position 3,940,933 of record VWZX01005818.1, read on the forward strand.
CTGAGGGATAACTGATTTTTTTTTTTTCTTATCTGCTTTAGTGCAAGCTGGCAGCAAACTACCCTAGCCCTCTGCCACCCAGTGGCTCTCCCCTGCCTGTTTCCTTAGCTGGCAGCATGCAGATTTCTGCTAGGCTTTAATCAACTTCTGCAGATGGGGCCTTGCTTTCTTTACTCTTTTATTCCATGTGCTTGCAGTTCGCATTTCCCCAGCACCATCCTGTGTCCTAAGGCTGCACCTGCATTGCCCTTAGTTGCCTCCACCTCTGACGCTGATGCATTCAAACAGCTGGGGTTTGCCAGGGGAAAAGGTGGTGGCACTCATTGCTGTACCATAGGGCCTGACCTCTGCTTTCATCCAGGCACCTGCACTGCCTGGGTTAGAGCTGGGTTTGAGGAAACAAGAGAAGCAGGAGGTGGTGGCCACGTGTTGCCTCTGATCTCTGCAGGCATCACGGGCAAGACAGATCACAGAGGGTTCTGTGGTTTTTTTTTTTGTTGTTTGTTGGCATTGAGGCTGGGAACTCAAGACATTTACTGCCAAATCCTGTGCTAAAATTCACCTGAGCACAGCACAGAGAAGTACTGGGGTTTGTGTTGCAGTCCTGGCTTCTGGCATCAGACAAAACAGCTTTCTTCTGCTCTCGTGACACAGTAACTAGCCTGATTCCCTCCCATAATCTTCACCCACAGCCTGGTGTATGCATGGGCAAATCCTTCCAGGTGAACTGGGCAGGACTGCTGGCCTACTTTGCAGAGTGTCCCCTCTTCCCCCCAGTTCGCTAGGAGAGGCTGGGTTGTTTGAGCTGCCGATAGGGTTTAATTAAACACCCCATGAAGTGGAGTGCTGGGACAGGTTTCCCCCTAGGGGTGCTGTAGTGCAAGCTGGCCTTGGGAAACTGCCCCTGGCAGCCACCTGATGGGAAAACCAGCAATCAGATATCCTAGGGGGAAAAAAAACCAAATAAAAATTGGAAAAACCACAAGACTAGGTTTGCTGAACAATGTTTCCACTAAAAATGCTGCTGTTTAAAGCACAGTGATATGCTGTGGGCAAAATGTTGCTCAGGGAGCAGAGGAGTGACGGGAGCAGAGATCCTCAGGGTAGATGACAGTCTGAAGTGGTGTCCCTAACTTGAGTGTGTGGCATCTTCATCTTTCTTTTATCTGAGCACCTGCAAGGTAGAGAAAGACAAAAGCATGTTATGATGCAAGGCTTCCAGAACATGGCTTGTATCTTTCCTGATCTTGCCCTTGGCTCATGCTGAGGCTGCAGGAGAAGGGAATTAGGAATAAAGGTCTTGGCTTAATTGGCTGTTTGGATAATGGGTCTTGCCTAGGATCACAACAGCCCATTACCAAAAAGTTGTTCACCTGGCCATTGCAAAGCACTTGAGCTCTGCTGAGCTTTTTTTTCTCCTTACAGTGCCTAGGGAAACCAGTGCCTAGGGAAACCAGTGCCTAGGGAAACCAGTGCCTAGGGAAACCAGTGCCTGACCATCCAACCGTCCTCTGGTTCAATGGTGCTGTAGTAGATGGCAGGCTTCAAAGAGCACATTTGGCTCAAGGTATAGTGAAATCTGTAACAGTATTTCACCTTTCTGTAGCACATTTCAGACGAAGACTACAAGAATGTGGCCAACACTAACCATATCACAGAATCACAGAATGTCAGGGCTTGGAAGGGACCTCTGGAGATAACCTAGTCCAACCCTCCTGTCAGAACAGGGTCGCTCATAGCAGGTTGCAGAGGATCACATCCAAGAGGGTTTGGAATCTCTTCAGAGATGGAGACTCTACCACCTCTCTGAGCAGCCTGGGCCAAGGCTCTACCACCCTCAAAGTAAAGGAGTTTCTCCTTATGTTTAGATGGAACTCCTGTGTTCTGGTTTGTGCCTGTTCCCTCTTGTCCTGTCCCTGTGCACCACTGACAAAAGCCTGCCCCCATCCTCTTGACCCCCACCCACGAAGTATTAATAAGCATTGATCAGACCATAACAACCTTGCTCAGGAGAGACACACGCATCAAGTCTCAGGCAACTGGAAAAACAAGGTGATTTCTTCCCAGTCAGGTCTATGGCAAGAGTCCTTCAGAGAAGTGTTTAAGGTGTGCAGTATCTTTTCATCAGAATCCAAGCATCTCCCAATTTTTAACCATTGCCTGGCACAGCAGCAGTGTGAGCAGGCCTCACAGCCCTGGTGCACTGACAGGGCAGTGGAGCCGAGCTGGGGAGGGCAGCTGAGAGATGCTTCACAGCAAGGACCTGAGCCAGGTCCGCCATACTAAGTATCACAGCCCTGGGCTTTTTTCCTCTTTGATTTGCTCATGAAAAGAACCCACTTTCCAATGCTGAGCCTCAGGCAATCCCTTGCTGGATTAGGATATTACAAGTATAGCTGCAAATCTACTAAGAAGTTTTCCAAGTCGCTGTTTTCCCTGTGGAGTCAGCACAGAAAAAGCCACGTCCAGGTGAGATGCTTCATCCTTTTTTTGAATTTTTTTCATCTAATACCCTTGTCAAAGACTTGCAGGCAGCTGCAGCTCAAATCATCCAGCATTTTTCTTGTGATTGCTTTGCCTGATATCATGGTGAGTATTTGTGTCAAGTTGGTGCATGATAAATGGTTAGATTTATGTTGTGTGCTGTGATCTGTGGTATAAATGTATTTAAGTCACTTATTCAGCTTAAACACCAGCACTGTCTGGTGCTCCCTCGTCAGCATTACAGGCAGAGAGAGATAAAATACCAGTGGTAATTGTGGTGATGGAGTGTCACTGGCAAATAATAAGAGCACAAATACCATTTTCAGAGCCAGATGGAGTATAACTTCTCTGTAATTTCTCTTGAATTATTTTTTGAGGGAGACAGACTGAAAGCCCCTTGAAAAGAAGGGCAGCATGAGAGGTGGGAAGGTCTGGGAGCCTGGGCAAACATAAGGACTTCCCAAGAGTTTGATGCTTATTAAAAAAAGGCAGAGAGAAGAAATCTGAAAGTGAAAGATGAAGCAGTTCCAGAAGCGTGAGCCATTTTCCAAGGAAACTGCTCCCAGAACTGGAGCAGAGTTTAGTGAGAGCTGTGGTAATAAAAGCAGCCAGCTGGATCGTGGGGCTGTAACCACAGCTTAGGGCTGGGACTGTGTAAATTGCCATGATGAATTCATCATCTTTTCGTGCCATCTCAGTCCTTTAAACTTAATTTACTGTGCAGATCAGGTGTCAAAGCCCCTTTAGCCCCAGCTTCCCAGGCTTCTCTGCTTGCAGAGTTTAGGGGTGGCAGAAACAGCTTGTCCTCCAAAAGGGCTTCACCTCAGTGCTCATCTTGCCTCCAAGCTGGTGTGTCTGCCAGAGGGGTTTGGACTGTTTCTTCTGACTGCCTTTAGCAGCTCTGCTGCTGCTTCTTGCCTTTGACTTTATGCTTCCTTAAGGGCTAAGTGAGCTCTGCAAACTCGGGTTGCTACAAAAGGGCCTCACTTGCCATGGTGGGTGTGAAGCTGCCTTGGGTCCCGTGACATGGTAAGATCTCTGGGATCCCTCACTTCAGGTCCATGTTTGTCATGTCTTGCTCTGCAGAAGAACTAATAACCCAGCCCATGTTTTTTTTCCCAGCCTAGGGCCAAGACTTGCAGCACTAAAGTCAGCTGAAGGTTTTGATTTTTTTTGTTTCAGTTTAGGGTTTTGTTCTCCAAGCTATGCATATTGCCGTGGCTGTTGAGTACCACATGTGAGAAGTTTGTGTGGTTTCAGTGGAAATGCTTTCTTGTGTCCCACTGAGGGCAGAAGGAGCTCATGGAGCCATATGGGGCAGAAACAACAAGAGAGTAAACAGCCCCCCGAAATCTAAGTGGTATCAACTGGGGAAATTAAAGAATAAGAAGAGCAGGTGTGGTCAGTCTTACTGACACAGTGAGCCTGACAGAGTAAAAGTGTTTTCTCTGCAGTAGGTGTTAGCTTTTGACAACAGGATGACATTTTGGCTTGCTTGGTGAGCAGGGGATAGAGACAGACTAATGAGGAGCTGGATGAATTTGGTATGCAAAGCCAGGGACTCCTGGAACATTTGCATAATCTTGATGTCTTCCTTTGGCCCAAAGTCTCCTTCCTGGGAGTTTCGCAAACTTCCTCTGAATGCTGCTGTAACAAGATCCTCCTCTCCCCATACTGTGTAGCCACTCTTTGCACCTCTGTAGTGCAGCACCACTGGGTTTGTGTAAGAGGCTGCTGCTCTGCTTGCTTGCTGCTTCTCCAGGTCAGCTGGAAAGGAGCCAGGATTGTGTCTTTGACATAGCCTCATGTCTGCTGTTGATCCGGATTAGTGTCAGGGAGGCAGGTTCTGGACAGGAATGTGGAGCCAGAGTTATCACTGCCTTGGTGTAAGCTGGGATCTACTCTTACTGCTGAGTTACTGGGTCTACTCTTTCTACAGATCAGAGAAGCTGTTACTGCTCCTCTCTGGAGCCACTTGTGGTGGTGTTGGCAGGGTTCTGCTTGTGTGATGGGTGCCATTACACTGGGTCCTGAGCAGTTTAACTGCAGTTACATGGCTGTGGGCTTATATTTGGTTGCTGAAGGGTATTGCCATTTCTGGGTGGGCAGGCATTTGCTGTAATATGCCTGTTCCTGAGTTGTTCACAGGATTATAGCATTTGGTAAAACCATGACTAGGTAGGGAGAGCTATGCCTGTACCCATGCAATAGCTGAATTTGACAGAAGTATTGGCAGGGGCGTGTTATAGAACAGGTGGTGGCAGGTGGAGCACCAGAAGTCCTTCCTTGGGCAGATGGAGGAGCAGAGCATGTTACTCAGTGTGTCATGTGCCTCTCATGAAAGCGTGAACAAGAGAGTGGCCTGGACTTCTTGTAGCCACCCTGTACCCTCTAAGTCCTCTACATCTGGGCCTGAGCTAAACCCTTATAGCTAACTACACAGCCCATAACCAAGACCTCTGATCCTATACTACAGGGTCCTCTCTTTACCCATCCTTTACCCAAGAATGACCCTACATGTAACCAGATGTTATGGAATGGGAAATAACACAGAAATTGATCCTTGAAGCAAACAGCATACTTATTTATAATTAGAGAAATAATACTTGTAAGAATCCTAAATTGCCTCACAAGAAAGCTGCTGTGCAGGGCAGGCTCTTCCATAGCTCTGAGGTGTATCTATCCCTGGTTCTTGTGTAGATGAGCAGTGGTAACTGGGGACTTCAAGGCACCCAACACCACCATACGCTCTCGGGTGAGAAATAACTGGATTCTGTTGCCACTGACAGGACTCCTCCTCCTTGGCTGCTTGGGCAGGGGCACAGTGCACACTTGCTCTGAATGTCACTTTTAAGTTAACAGAAATGGTGGTAAGAATGCAACAGAAACAGCATAGCTGTGCTGACATGCTGCCCCTCAGCACTGCTGTGTATTCAGGATGGGAAAACTGCTCTGACTTAGAGCTGAAGGTGTATTTTCCGTTCTTCCTAATTTTATTTTGCTACATTTTTGCAATTAGCTCATCTGGGCTGTAATTTTTGTTTAATATCTAATTCATTTTTAAAGGCAAAGTAATTTCTGTTTTGGAACTATGGGTAGGTTTTATTTCTATTATTATTTTAATACAGCAGCCATAAGCAATTTTAAAGCTCTGCTTTAATGTTTAAAATGATCTTCCTTTATGATTTGACATTGATACTGCAGCCTGATTTATTGTGGAAGACTGCAGCAAATAGCATAAATGCTTAAAAGATAATCTTGTTGGTGACAGACATATGGGTAATGTCCACACAGCACATATTTAAAAGGCTGGAAAGGCTAGTACTGTTCTGCTGCCAGGATATCCTGGTGTATATGGGGTAAAATGGTAACTACATTAGCCTGGAGGTGTTGTGGTCTTCCATCCTTGATTTGGGTGCTTGACCCTAGGTCAGTCTGGCACTAGGTTTAAAGCAGATGGGCAAAGTATTTGGATCCTGTCTCAGTAGTGGGCTGTGTAGGTGGCTATAAGGGTTTAGCTCAGGACCAGATTTGGAGGATTTAGGGGTAGATATAGAAAGGGCAGGGATGTGGGAGCACAGAGAAACAGCAATTATTCAGGGCCTGTAGTATAAGCCAGGGCTGCAAGAGCAACCATTTACAGATGGGTCCTGGTCCTGGTCCCTTCCCATCTCCTCCATTGCTTCTCATGGCTACACTGCCTTCTGTGCATCAAGGCTGTCCCAGAGATGCTGAATATTTGTAAGGGACCCTAACATGTTCCCAGGCTATCTGTAGGACTATGGCCTTTTTGTGCCAGGCTCTCTGTGAGGTCCTTGTACCAAAAGTGATGTATTTTAGCACTTGGAGCTCAGTATGTTCTTCATAGCTGAAAATTGACTTAGGGAGGGGAGCCTTTCTCTCTGTATTAGAACCAATGTGGACAACATAACAAGTAGTAGGAAGGCTTGCTGAAACCCAGCAAACACTGTTTGGAAACCAAACCCTGAAGTCCCAAAAGAAGTGGCAGGCTTGGCTGGACAACAAAGGTTTGGATTAGGAGACTTACCATCTCATTCATTTCCATGCCTGTGGTGTTTGCTGCCTGAAAACCACATCCACAGCCTCCTCCAGGTGCCCTCTTGCAGTCCCAGGCCGTTGCCTCTGTCATGCTTTGAAAGTGCACTGGTTTATGATCTCTGCTTTCCTGCCAGCCAAGGTATGGGGTACCTCTGGGCTCGTACACCTGGGCCACCATGAAACACAAAGCTGCCAAAGCCTGGGTGGGTCTGAAGGTGCAGGAGGAGCTAATTGAAGGAGATTGTCCTGTGTGAGGTGGTCTGGGGCTTTTTGCTATGCTCCTCTCCAGCACACATTATCTGAATGGCCTCAGGCAGCACCTTAGTCCTTGTAGTAACAAGTTACTCTGCCTTCTTTCAGTTTTCTTATTTGCAGTGGAGCTATAGCTTTGTTATGCTGTTTAGCTCTGCTATAGTCCTACTCCTGTTGCTTAGCCCAGTGCCTAGGGTCTACCTTCTTCCCTCACCCTCAGTCCTGTGCCATTTCTCTGAAGGAGAGAAACGTGGATGCTGTTGTAATGGCATCTTCTTGCTGGACTCTCCTCCCCCTGCTCAGTCAAAGGGTTTTCCTTTGGATAAGGCCCATCGAATGTGAATATAGGGTCATTAAATAAAGCAGACATTGGGCCTATATTGAGCATTCAAGTGCCACCACTCCAAAAAATGCTTTAGTGGGCTGAGCTCCTGTACCATAATTAACATCTGATTTGTGGAGAAATAAATGTGGCTGGCAGCAGATATCATCTGTGCTAAAAATAAACACAGCTTTAGGCAGTAATATAAGTTTTGTGCTCCCACACAATGTAGCTTGTTGCAGAAGCCCTGCTGCCTGTGGCTGTGCACACCCCTCTGCTCTCACTGTAAGGGAGGGAAGGCTGGTTTTATTTCTTCCTTTTGGGCCCACATCTTTGTTTTCTGGTTCTTATGTCCTAAATGTACTAAACCCTCACGTTTGGTGGGTTGTCTGGAAGTTGTCACAAGGAAGAGTGCAAGAAGAGGAGAAAAGTGATGGTGTAAGGTGGATGAGGAGAGAGCTGGGGGTATTGTTTCTTGTGAGGTTTGTAGAAGCCTCTCAAGTTGAGATTTTTTTTATTTTCCTGCTGGTGGATGAAATGCAGACTGGGTGATGGATGTGCTGGTGATGTATGTGTTTGAAGTTTTCACCAAACCTCTTTCATCTGGAAATCTCAAATGCGGGCTTCTCTCTTGACCCCCTTCTTGCCTCTGAGGCTCACCAGCTCAGACTGGGGCAAACTGCACTGAGGTACATTAGAAAGTTTTGCGTGACTGCACGTGGCTCCCAGTCTCAGCTGCCTGCTGCTCTGGCAACCTCAGAAAGCCCCAGTGCAGGGAAAAGACTGACCTCTTCAAAGAGGTGCATTCTCACACATTTGCTGACCTTCCCCTCCCAAAACCCAGATTTGTCTCCCTGTGCTGGATGTCCAGCACTGGAATATCCTCTCAGCTTTATCTGCTACATGCCTGTCGTCTTCAGCTTCTGTGGTGTGATGAATTTAACAGGCAGTTAACCTACTCTGCCTCAGCCCTAAGCATCCCCTGAATGGAAGATCTGTGCAAGAAATTGGATGTGTCTCCTGCTGCTGATATGACCCTGGGCAAAATCTGTTTTATAGCCAAAGGTAACCTTTAAAAACTTTTAGTCTATGTATTCAGGGCTTCTCCATTGGACACAGTGAATTTGAATAGTGCAGTAATGGATGCTTTCCTGTCTTTGTAGAGGACTTTTTTTAGTGTTTCAGACTCACACTCTATGATAAGGGACAGGACTGTTGAAAGAAGGACAAATTCTTGGCTGCCTCCCTGTAAGGTACTTCAGGTTCAGTACAAACTGTTTAAGTAATGGGACACCTCACACAGCTTCTTCATTTGCCTGACTCCCAATGAGGTGAGACAGTGAATACCTCACCAGCCATGGAGGCTGTGGCAGTCTAATGCGACATTTCTAAGGATGATTAATCTGGAGAAATACCTTGGCCTTTTAGCTAGCACAGGTTCCAGTTGCTGTATTGGTTTGTCTGGAGTGTGCAAAATGTAGTGCAACAAGACTGTAGGCAGGGCAGGATGCTTGGCACTGGTGTCAGCACAGCTCTGTTGATTTGCACAGGTATAAACTCCAGAGCAGAAGGATGCTGGCCAAAGAGCAGAGAACAAGAGCATTGTGGTGTCAGGGTGGGCATGCTGCCTGATGTCCTGCTTGAGTCAACCCAAGACACAGAGCTGGGGAAAATGGTGGGAAGCAGCCTTTTTACAGCCCATGAGGAGCTCTTCTCCATCCTCTATGAACAATGCCAAGGTGTGTCAGCACATTACTGTCCAGCTCTTCCAAATGCCTGATCTACCTCAAGGGACTTAACTGCTATGAGACTGAAGTAAAACCTGTAGCAATCTCTTCTGTCCCTTTTTCCTTTCCTTCTGACCTGGTGCAGCCAGTCTCATATCCTGCCCTGTATGTCCACTTGGAAGCAGGACTTGAAGGTGATGGATAGTGCTTTCTAAACAAGGCATCATGAGCTTTATCTTGAAGCTGCTGTATGCATGCTGGGTGAACAAAGGCTGCAATACAGGAGATGCTCTGTCCCTCACCAGTTTCTGTGAAGGTGACCAGTTCAGAAGAGTGGCTCATGGAGGGTTGCTGAAGCACCCTGAACCTTGGGACTGCAACAAGAGTGAGAGGCAGACAGGCACAATTTGTGTTGTCCCCAGACGATCCAGTTATTTTTCTGTTGACACCATGCACAAGCAGAAGGGACTGATGATGTGGCAGATCTGCCTGTCTCCAGTCTCAAGACAGGTGCTGATCCTGCTGCTTCAGCAGGATTGGAGCCTGAGGTGCTGCTTTTGATGTTAAAGATGTGACAGGACTCATCGTGGGGAGCTTGGGTGCCATGAGCATGGCAGGTGAGGAATGGCTGAGGAAGGCTACATTCTGGGAAAGGAAATAGCTACTCTCTGTGCAGCAGCTGCTTTCCCTTCACTGTCTGGCTCACGTGCTGCTCCTCATTGCCATGTAGTGAAGTGGATGTACTCTGAGCTCCCTTGAGCTGTGCTAAGCCTTAAGTGTGCGGAGAGCTGAAGTGAACCCTTCTTGGCTAGGATAAAAGCAAACTACCAAGAGGGCTTCCATGTTTTAACTTTATTCTCTTATGTGCCTTGTAGGGGAGCTGTTGGCAGATTAAGACTAAGTTGCTAAAATAGATGATTTTTTAACTTCTACAGGACAATGCTCTTTACTTTGATTTCCTCCACCTGAAATGTCTGTGGAGAGGCTATTCAGCTGTTTGAACAACTGTTTTGTTCTGCTATGCCAATGCCTCTGCTGATAACTGTCCTTTTTGTGATATGAATGCAGAGAGAAAGCAGAATCACTCCTCTGCAGCTGACTGAAGGAAGCAAAATGCCTCCATTGAGTTACTAGAAATGGATTTATCCAGTGTATTCATGGGGGGTTTGTAAGCTTCTGGACAGCACCCCTTTCCCCCTACCCCCCCAAATATTTGTGCATTCACAGAGACCAGGGAAGCTTAAAGTAAAACAGGAGCCAGGGAAAATGGAGTGAGACTCAAAGCAACCTGCAAACGTGGGCAAACTCTGCAGAGGAGGATCTACTACTAAGCTATGGGCTGGGGTATGATGAAGGACAAAGCTGCTCTTTCCAAGCAGCCCAATTGTGCTCCTTTATTACTGGTTTAGCTGGAGAAGCCCACAGAAAGCATTTGAGTGCAAACAGGAGCTAGATGTGCTGTTTTTCTCCCCAGCCCACCTAATCTCCACTGATGTTTATGCAGCTTTCCTCTTCTCTTTTAAAATTAAAGCTATTGTTTTTCCTGTTGAGAAGCTGCCAGTGAAGAATGCAATCTTGGAGGCATATAAACTTTTACCCATCACTTTCTAACTTAAAAATGCAGAAAGTCTTCACGAGTTACAAAGCATGCAAAGTTTCTATGACATTTCTATTGCAGCTGTCTGGGAGTTTTCAAACTAAATGTTTTTTAGGAGAATGTGCCAACTTGTTGAAACTGAAACACATATGCTTATTTTAACAAAACCTACAACAGCAAGGTGCTGTTGGCTCATAACAAAACTTCTGAGGGAGAAGGAACTGGGGCAGCTAATAATGTCTGATGCTTAGGTGTTTGCTTCTGATGCCCCTGCCTGTAACTCTGGATATCTTGAGGAATTGGTTTGGTGGGAGAGGAATGTCCCCTTTAGCTGTCATTGAGCCTCAGTCCTATTTCATGTCTTCTCTTCTGCACAGTGTCCGTCATGATACGGAACCAGGATACTTGGAACCTTGGAGTCCCTGTGGGTCTCTTGGGGGGATCAATCTGTGGGTCATGTGCAGCTGCATTGCAACATGCCAGTTTCTATATAACAAAGATGCTTTTTAAGGCCACAGTAGGTTCCCTTGTGAAGAAGGGTCAAAAAGGAAGCAGGGGACAGCTGCAGAGAGAATGGCACCAGAAAGGCTATTCTTTGATTTGGGGTTAAAAGCAGATTTCTGTGCATTTCACCTACAAGCCCTGTTAAGTGCAGCTCTAGGCAGCCAGGAATTCTGTGACAAGTGCTAATTTTGGAAGGTTGTTCTTTGGTAGACAATTACACACTGATCACAGCAGGAATCTGAGCATAGCTAATCTAAATGGCCTGGCATTTTGGGTTTTGATTTGTTAATGTTATAGAGCATTTACTCTGTAGAAAAAAATTTAAATGTTCTCCCCAGGTTTTGTTGTTTCTCAGGTTTACTTAGTAAGGGCAGGAATGCAATAGATGGACACCAACATTGTTTACAATTAGCAGAAAATTGCCATTTTACTGTAGCTAACCACTCCTGTGCATGGAACCAGACAGGCTCTTGTCCAAAGCCTATTCCTGGTGGGTCATGAGTCACTAAATACCTGCATTGGGCTCTGTCGAGTTCCACAGACCAACAGGAATTGCTGATGGCTGGCAGCCCAAGGGACATACATTTCAAACAAGCTCTTTGTGAACACCGTGTCCTTGAGACTGTGCATTTGTTGTCATCAGATGGAATGCGTAGGGTAGGCAGAAAGAGATATTAATATGTGCAGAGGCATATTTTCTTCCTGGTAATGTACCTTAGAAATGAGAGGTTCTGGTCAAAGGTCTGACTGAGCTGTTTGGTGTCTGCCTGTCACAGCTGAGAGCTGTTTTGACATTCAGAGGTTGCTCTGCATGTGGATAGTACCACTTTTCTTACTGAGCAGCATTGCCCAAAGGTCTGTCCTGTCTGCCATGAATGCAAGACCTCAGGCAACTTATGATGATGTTGCTTGGTGCTGTGAATTCAGCTGCAAGGAGGTCATTGGTATTTGGGAAGTATTTTATTGGACATTTGCCTGGAAATTAGTCCCTCTTCTCTCCCTCTCTCCAGGGAATTCATACTTGAATAAAATGTCAGAACGTTTAGTTTGAGTTGCTCCTGGACCTGCTGAAAGCAATGATGACACTTGGAGGTGTTCCATTACAGGATTGGTCCTGGATACTCTGGTGGCAAGTGCAGGAGAAATGTCAGAGGTGTCTAAGGGCAGCTGCTGTTGCACTGTGAAATATGGTGCCTTGTTCTTACCGTTGCTGCATTCCAGCACTGGATGAACTGGGATCCAGCATCAGGACACATGATTAAGTGGGCTAGTCAATAAATCCTTGGCTAGTGTAAAACAGCTGACTTCAAGGGATCTGCAGTTCCTTGTACCAAAGAATTCAGCCATGAGTACCCAAATTCATCCAGAAAGCAGCTTGTTAGTAGCACCTAGATACTACAGTAGCTGCTGAGCTATAAATACCAAAGGTAGACATAATATTAAACAGGCTGTGTCATCAATTAGCTAATGACAGGAGCATAGAAATGTTGGATAAAAATAACCTGTAATAGCACAATCCTTTCTTTTTAGCCCCCTCCTACTCTCCCTCGCCCAGAAATGAGCAGCTCTGGGACACCTCATTTTTTACTATTAATAATTTAGGAGCTGTAACATTCTATGATGAGCAGTGTCTGATCTGCAAAACATTCACTTTTTCAGATTGCTTTACTCTTCCAATCATTTCTAAGGAGCAAAGCTGGTAAACTCAAGAGGGCTTGATGTGCAGGATTCTTCCAGGTAATGAGGTGGAGCATGTGGTGCAGCACCTAAACAGTTTGTTTAATTCAATGACATTATTGTGATGGCAACAGGTGCCCAGTGCGCACAGGCACAAGGTGTGAAGGGGGCTCCCATTATGAGACCCCACCTGGAATATTGTGCCCAGTTCTGGAGCCCCTATTAAACGAGGGATATGGCCGTGCTGGAGTGCATCGAGAGAAGGACCACAAGAATGATCAGAGGACTGGAGCACCTCTCCTATGAGAACAGACTGAGAGAGTTGGGCTTATTCAGTCTGGACAAGAGAAGGCTCTGAGGAGACCTTATTGTGGCCATCCAGTATCTGAAGGGGGCCTACAAGAAAGCTGGTGAGGGACTTTTCCGGAGGTCAGATAGTGACAGAACCAGGGGAAATGGATGCAAGCTAGAGGAGGGCAGGTTTAGATTACACATCAGGAGGAAGTTCTTCACCATGAGTGTGGTGAGACAGTGGAATAGGTTGCCCAGAGAGGTTGTGGAAGCCTCATCCCTGGAAGCTTTTAAGACAAGACTTGATGGGGCCCTGAGCAACCTGATCTAGTGGATGGTGTCCCTGCCAGGCGGGGGGGGTTGGAACTAGATGATCTTTGAGGTCCATTCCAGCTCTGGCAATTCTATGATTCTATGTTAAATTCCGGGCTTGGTTTTGCAGTTGTGGATCAGATCCCCCAAATGCAGCTTCAATAGATAAAATCTTGAGTAACTGTCAGAGATGATGCAGTATCAGAGTCCACCTCATGCTTTCACTGCACGTTACTTAGCAGAACCTTAATCCACTACTCTGTGCGATGAGTGGGCAAACGCTCTTATGGGTGGAGGAATTTGGCTCCCAGCAGAGCACTGACAGGAGCCTCTGTGTTTCTCCTTGCTCATGTCCACATTGAGCAGAGGATGAGGTTTTGGTCCCCATGTCATCTCTGAGCAGTCCTGTGGCAGTTTCTTGGTCCATAGAAATGTAAATTTGAGAGGACCAGCTTGCCCATCACTAAGGAACAAAACCCCTTTCCCTCTGGATGTGCCTGTCATAGTTGAGCACAGGTTTTGTGAGGCATCGATAGCCATGGTCATAACTGCACAGCTCTGTAAGGGCAGAGAGCAGATTTCCTTCATCAGTTTTAAGTTTGGCAGTCACTTCTGAACAAAAGGTTGTGGGGGAGGAGGCTGCAAGGATAGTGAAGTACAGACAGCATGAGCATGCAAACCCTGTTCCTGAAGTTTATCAACCCAAGAAAACACCTTTTGCAGGTTTTCAGAAAAAATGGAAACTCAGCTCTCCTGAGTCCATATCCAGCCATTAACCCCTTAATCAAGCTTTTTCTTTCTGGCAAGGAAAAGTACTGGGTGCGAGAGGCTGACTTAACCCTTTTTCCCCTTTAAGTTTTTCTCTGTGATTTAGTAATAGCTCAGGAACCTTTATATGAAACAGCAAGACAAATGAGTCCTGACTTTCTATTGTTTTTTTAGTGGGTGCAGTGCTGACTGGCAGGCTGCCGAGTTGTTCTGTGTCCCCAAAAACTTGGGCATTGCTGTGCATCTGTGACGCTGCTGAGTTTGTCCTGGAACTTCAACTGCAGCACTGGGCTCCTCCATTCCCCTTGGCCCCCTGGAAGGGACTGCAGGTAGCTCTCAGAGGCACAGAGAACTGCTTCTAATGATGTTTTACCTTGGATGGTGCACAGCACCGTAACGAAGGTGGTTCCTGCTACTCTGCTGTCACAGCTATTTTTGTTTTGTTTGACAGCGCTTGCGGCAACAGTTTAAGATTTGGGCCATATGGATTAAGCCCTAAAGCAGATTGTGACACTGGGGATGAGAATTCACAGAGGCAAACTTTCCACTAATCTTTCCAGTTCCTTTTGTAGTCAGAGAGCAGCCATCTCCTCTCAAGGGTGATTCAGAGAGGCTAAATTAAGCTCTTCCTCTGAATCAGCCTCCTGGGCAACTCACTTTGCAGCTCCCACCTCTACAACAGCCTCAAGTGCTACAACTTGCCAGAGCTTGAAGCCCAGGGCTGGTCAGAGAAGCCTGTGAGAAACAGTGGTCTTGGGGCACTCCAGCTCCTTGATGTCAGGGTTGGACCAGCCTACAGGAGACACCCATTCCCCAAAGGAGATCCCTCCACTACTCTGGTCCCTGTCACATGCTGGTGATTGGGGAATCTGGGCTTCCACAGAAAATCTGTGATTTGGGGAACCTCCTGATAATTCTGCCTTATATCTGAAAGAAGTTATGGGTTGGGAAACACTTGCAGAGCCATCTGCATTATCTGCATTCCCCAAGCTTAGAGAAGATGGCAAAAGGGAGAAATGCTGAACCTGATCTTGAGCAGAGAAGAGAAACTGTCATAGCACAGCTGTTATATCCACTGAAACTTTCTGCCTTTTTTTAAAACAAAGTCAAAGCCTGTTTATTTCTACTTAAATAACAAAATTGCATTGCAGATGTTGAAATGAAAACATTTTGACTTTTCCATTTTTTCCAGGTTCATTTCCTGCATTTTTCTTCGCCTAGTTTTCACCCTTCTAGATTGTGAAGGTTAGGATGGGGTTTGAAGAGGCTATCCTGAAAAACCTCAGCTTTTGAAAATGGAAACAAAATGGGTTGTTTTTGTTTGTTTGCTTTTTGGTGAACTTCTGTTATAAAAACAGACCAGAACAACAGCAAAGAAAAACCAAGCAGCTTGTAAATATTATACATCAAATGCTCTATTTCTTCTCTTTCCCTGGCTGTAACACACATCTGTGGGCAAGATGCAATGCCCCTGAGTAGTTGTAAGGAGCTTGTGCTTGCTGATGGGCAGGGTGGAAAAGCCTTTCAAGAAAAGCTCTGGATAACTTGTGCTGTTGAGAATACTCAGGCTCATAGGAGATCAAACCACGACAGTAAAAACCAGCAGTGGATAAGTGGGAGAAAAGAGCTGTGATGGGCACAGACAATGAGGATGAGGGGATGGAGCTGGCCTGAAGGGAAGGCTGGGAGAGGAGACAAGGGCCCCTGGGTTTCACCTCTCGCAACAGTGGGAGCTGCAGCTTGTTCCCAGGCAAGGAGGAGGTGGTTCCACTCACTGCCCCTCCTTCCCGCTTCTAGGTTTTGTGAAGCTCTAGAAATTGCAAGCGGGGGTGACTTTAGCATGTCACTACTCAAAACAGAAGTCTTTGTGGTAATTAGCTTACTGTTAATTAGAAATATCTTTGGGTATTTTTTTGGAAGACAACACTGATCCAGTTATAAAAAGTCACCACTTGCAAAGCAGTTACTTGAAATATGTATTTCCCTTTTCTATATAAAGAATTACCTTTTAAAATAATTTTAAAATCAAAATATGTTGTAGATGCCTGTCAAGGATGATAGGCCTTTGTAATTGAAATGTTAGGAGTGTATACTGTGAAGTGTCTATGGTAAGGCTTTGTTTTATTAGTCTAAAAAACCCAAACAAAACCTAAACCCAAAACCAAAACACAAAAGCAGGCATGACTCAGAGTACAAAAAGTATAAAAAATATTTTTATAAAACAGTGACAAATTCCTGAAATCTGAAGGCCTCTGTGCATATGTGCTTCCATGTTAATACCACAACATCTTTGTTCTCCGTTACTGTTGACTGTACAAGTGATGGATGTGACTCTTTTCCTCCTTACTAGATTATGAGAAACAGGTTTAATGCAGGAGCTGCTCAGGTATGATACCTGTGACATTTGAGTGCCCAGCTTGCTGCCTGCCGTGAATGTTGGGCTTTCAAACTGTAGATTTTTTTTCTTATAGAGCCAAAAGATAGAAATTGATCTGGTGTCAAAATTTATGTGCAGCGAGTAAAACAGCTTTAACTAACTTTTATGGTAAAGCATAAAGCAAAGGTTGAAGTGAGGGACCAAAACAGATTTTAAGCAACAGGGATTCGTGGTAAAGCTGAGAACTGGTCTGAGATGTCATGCACACGGTATCTGAGCCTTATTTATTCTTAGATATCTCAGTTATATTACAGAGGTCTGTATTCTGCAAGTCAGTGCAGTGTGAGGGCAGCCACTGTGTTTTGTCCATTTTTCTGTGTATCTCCAAGCTGTCTGCTTGTGGCAGCAGGTTGCTATATCTCATTTTGTTTGTGGGCTGCAGAACCAGTCAGAGCAAGGACTGAGTCTTTGGCAAAACTCTTGCCCTCTACAAGCTAAGTAGAGCAAGAGAGAATGAGGTTTGCTGGGCTCAGAGAGGGAGGCATCTCATGTGCTTTAAGGTCTGCACTGGAAACTCTGCTCCTTGTGTGACTTGAAATGAGGAAGTTAAATTCTGTCTTGCTTTTCAAACCCTTCTAACAGTGGTGATGATGAGTGTGGCTGAAAAAATGAAAAAACTTGAGAGCTTAAAGGGGGGTTAAATGTTACTTTTTTGCTTTAAAAAACACATACCACTTTTTGCAGTATTTTCATGGCTTATTGTTATTTTAATATAATTTTTATTTTAATTTCCTTCCTAGAAACTATGATGTGTTACTCATTGCTCAAACTCAAAATGGCATTTTTATCACTGGTCCTATCAGTTTAAAATAATTTTGACAGATAAATTTCTCTTATTTCCCCATTTCTACCCACCCCAGGTCTTAAGTATCTCATAAACAACAGCATCAACAAAAATGATTTTGTTATTCAAATGAGACTTCCCCACAGCAAATTCCTTACTTCCCACAAACTGTTTTTTAACAGCAACAACTACCTAAAGCTCTGGTTTTTTTCTTCATAGGCAATCATTCTGGCCAAAACCAAATAAAATAGGGAGTTTAATAATCTAGAATCTGTTTTGCATATACCTGCAATAATGATTTGTATGATTACATCAAAGTGAATAAGCTGTTGTGCAATGTATTTGGTTCACTTTTATTATGCAGGAGCATTATCTTGCTGCATTGATAAAGGAAGTTTTTCTTGTAGGCTGGACAGTCACTGACTAGGGATGAGCAGGGTATTTCTCAAATACAGGAGAGATACCTGTGAGGTTGGGGTGGGCGTTGCCATCTGTCCACAGGTACTTTTGGTACTTTCCTTGCTTGCTAACCACCTGCATGTTGCAGGAGACTCCTTGATGTACTCAGTTGAAGGATTGGCACTCACACAATTACAAATGTTTTGCTTATGTGTATGTGCTCTGGCTCCGTGTTGTCATCAGAAGCTGGGGTATGGCACCATGTGGCGTAAGAGATGTCCTCAAGTGGTAGCTGCTGGTGTTGGAGGTGGGTCTGGCATATTGGCATGGGTTTCCATGGTGATGTGTCTTTGGGGAGGCCTAGTGTCACAGCCGCAGAGAGTGGAGAGCGAATGGGTTTTATCACAGCCAGTAGTCTGAGGAGGGCCTGAATCTCTATTTTACAAACAGTTTGAAGAGTTTAAAGTGCCCTCTGGATAAGAAAATGCTTTCCTTTACATCTACTAATCTGGGTGACAGACAGTACCCACCCTGTTTTGTGCCCTTCAGAGGAATGTGACTACCCCAGCCCTATTGATGGGAGGGCTCACCTGGACACTGATTTGTTGCCTAGAAAATTTGCCAGCCTGAGCAAACACAACCACAAAATGTGCTTAGAAACATAGAAACATTTAGGTTGGAAAAGACCTTTAAGATCACAGAGTTCAACCATTAACCTTGAACTCCTCAGGCTCATTTTCCATCAGCTAGACTAAGGAAAACTGTAGAGACTCCTCTGCTGGCAATATTGTGCAGGCAGGAGAGCTGGCAGGCAATAACAGAGCCGTGGGTTGTGAACCTTTTTAATCAGTGTGTTTGCCTGCAGAAGACACCTGTATCTTTCCCATCTTATCTCCTATAACCACGGCAATTGATATCTTGGCAGTTGAAAGTTCTTTTGTACTGAAGTTCTTAACAAGCCAAAGTAAGAGCACAGCATCAGGTAAGTGCTCTGATTGACCAGGTTCTCCTTGGGGTTGTTAAAAGAATCATTCAGATCTGACCGTAAAAGCAACCCTATTACCAAGCTGTGTGTGTGTGGGAAGTCCAACCCTAAACAAAGCCAAGGCAGTTGATAAAAAGTCAGCAATACTAAAACGAACAATAAAATTGGTAGCTATAGTTGGCTGGTCTTTGGCAAGGGCATAGAGTTTCCCATCACAAGCTTGTCTCTTGGAATGGAGCTGTGTTAGTTGCTGGCTGGCTTTGGATGGTGTGCTGAGGCCCAGATCCAGGAAATATTTTGGCTGCTGTTGGGCAGAGAAAAAGGTGACTCCTTTGTGCCTGTGAGGGAGTTCTGGAGTAGAGGCTTAGATTGAATGGATCTAAGAAGCAGTACTGCAGGAGTTATTTCGGTGTGTCTGGATTTGCAGAAAATAGTACACCTGGACAGCTGAGCCATGCAGCTTCACCAAGGGGCACTTGTAGGCTATCCAAGATTTTCCCACCACTCCCTTATGCACAGCATGGTTAATCATAATATCATAGTATTGTATTGTCTGAGCTGGAAGGAACCCCATAGGATCATTGAGTCCAGCTCTTAAATCCGTGGAGGACACCCCAGGAGTCACACCATGTGGCTGAGAGTGTTATCTAAATGCTACTTAAACTCTGTCAGGCATGGTGCTGAGACAACTTCCCTGGGGAGTCTCTTCCAGATCCCAACCACCCTCTGAGTGAAGAACCTTTTCCTAATCTCCAGCCTAAACTTCCCTTGACTCAGCTTTATCCCATTTCCCTTAGTCCTATTGCTATCCACAGAGTTAAAACAATCAGACCTCCTCTCAGTCTCCTCTTCTCAAGGCTAAACCAAGTGACCTCAGCACTCATAAGTTTCCCCTCCAGTCCCTTCACTATCTTTGTAGACCTCCTGTGCAGTGAAAGTGAGTTTTTTTTTCTTGCAGTTTTGATCATTGTTTTTTGCCTTTGAGTTTTGGGGTGGGGAGGTGGTGGGTAAGACTAAAAGCTTGTGGTAAAGGAGTGTGACAGGAGGCAGACTGTGATGGGAAAGCAGAGCTGGCTCTAAGGCATAAGGGATCACAGACAAGATCTTTGGGAATTACTACTGGGAGTTAGATGGGTCTTTCAGTGTGGCAGGGTGAAAAGGTTGTTTTCTCTCTGCCTCAGATGATGCTACCACTGACACTGTTGTAGGAGTTGCCCTTATATTTTCCTGAAGGGGCTGGCAGATCTCTCAATTTGTGCAGGAGAGAAATGGGACAGCCCATAACTGCTGAGAGAAAAGGTTTCAGCTGAGGTACTGGAGTTGCGTGGCCTGGGAAATGAAGCTCTTCAGCTTTATCCATACCAGTTGGCATCTCTTCCATTGCTCCTTCTCTCTTTAGTGCCTCAAACCCACAAAGTGCCCCAGCCTGTCTGTTGTCTCATAGCCTCTAATGACTGGCATGTGTTCTCAAAGTGGTACACATAGCCTGATGTGACTTGATGGTGTGAAGCCACATGTGCACACAGAAGAACTTTGATGGAGCTGTAAGTCCCAAATGCCAAGTTCTTATCCACTGCTTGGTAGCTCTCTAGATTGACTGTGGTGCTCAAGGAGGACTGGTGAGAGGAGAAACAAGTGTGGCATTTATTTCAGAATTGTACAGAACAGGGCTGGAAGGGGCCTAGAGGGTCAATTAATTTCTCTTGTGCAGGATCACTTTGACCTAAAGCACTAGCTGTATCTGAACTGAAACCAAGCCACATTTGCATATAAGGAAGCTTGCTGAGAGCCATGTTTTCATCGTCTGAAATTAGGCAGAGACCCAGATCCACTTTGCTGAAAAAGGCAAACTGTATTTAAAAAGATGTTCTTGAAAACTTAGGGAATTTCCTCAATGCTGAGCAATGTCTCGGCGTAACTTCAAAAATCAATTGCTTTCTTTTACTTTAAACAATGATTAAGATGTTCAAGCCACTTGGCAAAAAAACAGCTGCAACATCCAGAGCTTCTGGAAAAAGACCATACTAATTGTTTAGACACTTGTCTTTGATTAAATTATAAATATAGATTTATTTTTTCTTCCTCCTTTCCTCCATTTCTGAGCTGGGTTATGCAGGAGGCCCTGAACTTTTATTTTACATTCTTATCTACCTCTGAATTTGCAATAAATCTTTGAAAGTTTGACTTAAACTACTCCAAAAGGTTTCTTAATTCCCAGATGAAGTGCTAAATTGCCTAAAAGAAGAGCCTGAAGATTAAACAAACTCTGCAGTAAAAAAGCAGATCTGAAGATTACATATTTTGGTAATTGATAAAAGTTCTACATTTTCAGACCCTTCATAAAAGAAAGAATATGTGTATTAAACCCCCAGATTACCTAGGCAGGCTTTGTAGCCATAGAAATCAAAACCAAATTGCCAATTCTTCCTCTGTTTTCCTCTGCTTTCCAGATGGTAAACTTATCTTCAAAAGGAAAAAATTTTCTATTGGAACCTAGAAGGAAATAGTGGAAAACAGGTAGAAGTTAATATCCTTGATTTGCAAAACAAAAAGCAGGGTTAGAAAGCAAAATATTTAGCTGGTGCAGGGCTGAGTAGTCTGCAGGCAGCAGGGTGGTGGTTTGCCCAGACATGGGGCAAGTAACTCAATTACTCACCGTTTGCGTTGCTGACTTGGAAGAGGATGTCTCTCTTTTCCTTGTGCAAGAAGCTTGCCTCCTTGCATAAATCAACTCCATCTTCTTTGTAATGGTTCATTTTTGTGAGCATCATGGTTGTGTTCATTTTGGTTCATATTGTGCTTGGATTGTAAGTTTAGATAAAGCAGCTGCACATATAGGAGACTAAGAGCATGCAGGAGTGCCGCTGCCAAGGGGTTGGGGCAAAGTCTGGGCTGTGCAGGGGATTTACTGGGAGTAACCAAGAAGGGATGTGTAAATTGGCATTTGTGTCACAGGATCTGTCATTTTTAACTTGCAGTCATGTTAATTATAACATATTAATTAAGCTCTTACCCACCAGCTTAATTATTGCTAAGAGGCAGGGTCTGCCTTAGGGCATTTTGAAAGCCTTGTTGCTGCATATGATCTTCCTATAGAGTTGTTTGAGAGAGATGGTTTTTTTCATTCATTTATAATCTTGTTGTTCTCTAGCTGCAGAAGATATCCTGGCTTCATGCAGCAGAAGTTGAATGCAGTGGGTCACATAATGCTCTGCATCCAGAGAAGCCAGCATCCCTGTGGGGCTGGCTGCCTCAGACAGGCAAATGCTCACACTCTGCACATGACAACTGACCTCCATGATCAGACTGTCTGTGGTTTTAGGATACCTTTGGACATTCCCTGCTATGGATCAGCTGGACGACTTTGTCCTGTGCAATTCAGAGCAACCTTGATAGCAGAGCACAGCCCTGGTGGGAAATTGGGCCACTGTAGGTAATCCAGACCCTGTACCGCAGTAATACCTGATGCCTGTGAAAAAGCAAGCATGGTCTGGTTGTGTATCACATGATGATGTACATCCCTTGAAAGCTTATTCTTTTTGTCAGTTCTTTTTTTCCCCTCTGGGTTTTAACTTTCTGTTGCTACTTAACTTTGTAAAATAATAAATGGCAAAAAATGTATTCTTAGAAATTCATGCCTGAGGCTGGGGCTTTTTCTAAGTAGTTCTGACTCTTCAGAGGGAAGCTACTACTAAGCAAAAATTTCCATAATTAACTATAGTAAACTGCCTGCCATTTGATGTTTGAGACTTAAAAGCTTCTGTTGGGATCCAGACAGTTTTTGAAGACAAGGCCTCAATGGCCTAATTAAAAGAGAAAGAAGAGAGAGAGAGAGAGGGGAGAAGGAAAGGCTGGTGATAAATCGAAACAAATCACAGTGAGCTGATAAGAGGAAAGGTAAATGCAACCTCACCTCTTTGTCTAGAAATATAGCCTGGGAAGTCTGATTTAATCTTTCTGCAACACGCTTTTCCTCTGAAGGAAATGGTCCCTGGTTGTTCTGGATCCACTTCAGTGGAAGGTAATTTCACATCAGGTTACAGTGATTCTCTGAGCATGCAAAATCAACACTTCTCCTTTAAGATTCCAGTCTTGGGAAAACACATCAGATTTTGAGTACTTTCACCTCGAGGCAGCAGCAGCCTTGTGGTGAATGTGGGCAACACAAATATTTGTATAGCAATTAACTGTGCAGTGAAATGATAATAACACTAATATGTTTGTAGTGATAGTGCTTTTAGCAGTTTAAATTGAGGCTGTAACTTCATTGATTTCCTGGGAAGCAGGAGTATTCACACCAGCAGAAGCATTCTCTCTGGGTTTGTAAGCTGTTATACTGCTGCTGCCTTGATGGAGGACAGGCAAGTTTCAAAAGGGCAGAGCTGATTGCAAAGACATGCTGCAGCATGACAGAGCATGACCAGGGGAAGGGGTCTTCCCTTGCCCTTCTTCATTCTCAGACTGCTTAGCTGCTGTGAATGTGAGGGGTTGAGGCTGTTTTTCTTGTGATGGGAGAAGCCTGGAAAAGGAGTTCATATGGACAGTAGCCTCTAGAAGTGAGTGATTGATTCCTGTTGTTTTCTAGGTGACTTCCAAGGGCTCTGACTGATGAAATCAGTTTGTGTTCTGGTGTTGGAGAGGGCTTCTGTCCCAGCGTAAATAGAGAAGCTTGTATATTGCTTCTTGAACTTGGCTCATAACCTCACAGGGCAACACTAACCACATCCAGGCCTACACCTGCACGTGGTGGAAAGCATCCCTTCAGGCCCTGAATTGCAATGTTACTGCAGCAGCATTTTGCTCTGCCTCCAAGAACGTGGCCATCTTTCCAACAATGGGGCCCATTGAAAAAACTTTGCTGCTGGGTTACTTTGTGCTGAGGAGCTTTGGACGTGCTGTACATCTGGAGTAGGAGTCCATGCTGCTTTGCAAGCAAAGTGCATTACAGTGGGAGTTACTAAAAAAAATAAAGGGTGTTCCATTGCTGAGGACCTTGTGGTCCCTGCATGGAGGAACCACTGTATCCACAGACTATATCTAGCCCTAGTTATACCAGTCTAAGCTGATGATGGTGACCTTGCATGGAGAGAGCCATTCATACATGCAAGGACACCATTCCCTCTCAACAGCTGGTTGCTATTGAGAAGGAAGCAGCACCGAAAAGTGCAGCCAGGACATGGCTGCCCTGGACAATCTTTTTAGCAGGGCCTATTGTGATAGCACAAGTGATAATGATTTTAAACTAAAATAAGGTAGCTTCAGAACACATATAAAGAAGAAATTTTTGACAGTTAGGGTGGTGAAACACTGGAACACATTGCCCAGAGAGGCCATAGAAGGCCCCATCCCTGGAAACATTCAAGGTCAGGTTGGACAGGGCTCTGAGCAGTCCGAACTGTTTGAAGATGTTCCTGCTCCTTACAGGGGGACTTGGGGGAGGGGCACAACACATGTGAACTGGATGACCTTCCAACCCAAGCCATTCTATGATTCTCAGCAGTTGCACCTTCTACTGGGTCACATAGCACATGCAGAGTTTCTGCATTATGCTTGTGTGTTGGAGACTGGCACAGGTAAGCTATGTCTCTGTCTGAGCTATCCCTTGAGCTCCTCTTGCAGCCTCCTTCAGTGCTGCTGCAAGGAGAGATGCCAAGAGGCACGTGGGACCTTTACAACCTCACAACTTAAAATCATAGAATGGCTCAGGTTGGAAGGGACCTTAAAGATCATCTAGTTCCGAACCCCCTGCCATGGGCTGAAGCAACCTTAGGAGCAAAGAGAACTGCTTGAGGGAGTTTGTACTTCTAAACGAATAATCAGTTTGCCCCCAAGGAGGAAGTGCATTTGGTTGCAACTGCCTGCCCACTCTAATGGCTAGAAATTTCTCTAAGCCTTTTAATAAGAGTAACTGCTCATCCTTCTCAAAGTCCTGATGCAATGCTGGGTTTCTTACCTGTACCTTTTGGCACTTTGAGTGGTGGGAGAAGCAATTTCTTTTCCTTCTGATGTTGACACATCTCCAGTTGTAGGTCTCTGATGTAGAAATGAGCTTTTGAGTTTGGCTCAGTGAATCCTACTGCTCTCTCTAAGTCCACGAATGAGATTATAACCATGGCAATTCTGTTGCTACTCAGACTAACTGTCACTGTCAAAGACTGCACCTGACATCCTTAAAGGAAAAAGTAAAGTTTTCTTTTCTCTGAGAGCTCAAAACGAAAGAGAAGTAAGAAGTAAAAAAAAGGCTTTTGACCACTGTTTGGCTATGGCTGCAGAGTGTCTAGGCTAGATGCTAAGACAGCCCTGGTGAGCCAGAGCAGAGACCTGTGACAATGCTGTGCTGTCACCAGCACTAGCCAACAGCAAACACCTATTCAAGCACATGGTGAGCAAAGAGAGATTTGCTTTTCTTGCCTCTGCTGTGCTTCTGGTGATCTCAGGGGCTTCCAGAATCAGATGTGGTGTCTGTGTGCAAGAGTCTTACAACATGGGCTAAGTCCAATTCCATCAACAGCCAATTTGCAAAAGCTTTGACAACTGCTTCAAGCTTCTATTTATTTATGTTAAAATCCTAGGTCAGGTTATGGCTTCTTTAAGGCTGTGTAAGTCCACTGTGATTCCATTTACTAAACCAGGATCACCTTGACAGTCCTTTCCCATGCTGTCACCGTTACAGATGTCATAGCTGCATCCTGCCAAACTTCCTCAGTACAAACGAGAAAAAGCTACCTTTTTTGCCAGTAGAGTCAAGATATCCAGCAACTAGAACAAACTAGACTAGTGAAAATATAATTTAGTATGTCCTGTGGGCTATAAGAGAGAACTTACCTATTTGTATAGTACAAGGAATCCGTCTAAGATGAGATGCTCTATGTTTAATGGAGGGAGCACTTCAGTAGTGCTGCTGAGATCATCCAGTGTCTTCCTGATCCTGAACATTTTTACATTCTGTTTGTATATTTTTAGTGGTATAGCTATTGTCAGCTTTGAATTTGGTTTCACTAAGCTCCTACTGAGATGATTCAACTCGCTAAGTTGGCAGAAAAAAAACTTGGCCAAAATTTCCCCCAGGATAGAATAAAGGAAGTACTTTGTCATATTTGGTGAGCTGAACTGGTTCTGTGAAGGCTCTGATGCAAGAAAAAGGGAGGGACTGGGACCATGTGGCTCATAATCAGGTTTAGAAAAGGGAGGAGGAGGGATAGGGAGACAGGGACTGACTTTGGTGGAAAAAAATCTTTTAAATAATCTTGTGTGCAGCTGAAACATGCCATTAGCTGTGACACCTAGCATTATGAGAGATTAATCCTGTCCACAGATTTTCAGCCACAATGATTGGGTCAGACAGTATGTGTTAAATGCAGTGCGAAAACCCAGCATGAATACATCATCTCTGCTTTCTGGGGAATGGATATGCTTGGAGTTATGAATGATCTTGTCTGAAATTTCTCCCTGAAAGCCTCTACAAGATTGTTTACATGATTGTGCCTTCTTTAACCTAATTATTCAGCAGAAGTCCCACATGGATCTGAAGTGTACGCTAGCAGAAGCAGAGATACTGCTGGTAGACCTATTTTACCTCCCCAAACAGCATTAGACATGGCAAAGAAAGCAGCTGTCTATGCTACAGTTGTTACAAGTTGTTATTCCCACCTCCTACCTACCCTTTGAGGTGATAATGTCTGCAAACTGCTGCGGTATATAGACAGTATTTATGTGCTATAAATTGCAGTGCTTACTGTGAAGCGCACTGTGGTGATGGACCTCCCTTTTCTCATTCCCTGTCTATCTGGGAGATGTATTGCATAGTTTGTTGGGAAGACCCAGCAGCAGCTTACACCTGCAGCAGAAATTTCTCCCAGGAAGGCAGACACAGCTCTATCTTCAGTTACAAGTAACACATTAGCTGTAGAATGTATTTTGGGGTGATGGTGGTGGTGGGACCCAGTGAAGCCTTGTGATAGCCCTGGAACCTGCTCATATTTTAATTGGAATGGGTCAATCCTCGGGACCTGCCTCTAGCATTGCATGAAAAATATGTGGTCTCCTTGTTGTGTATGTGCTTCCTTGTGGTCCTGACAAGCTGTCTGTTTAAGAAGGACCTGCCATGAATAGTCAAATTAGTCCTTCATGTTCTGATTTCCTTTGCTGGCTGCAGAAACGAAGCAATAAGGAGTTCTTGCACTCTAATGTTAGTGCCTGAGGAAGGATGAAGGGAGGGATATAGTGCTAGTAAAACAGTGGGCCAGGGAGCTGTACATGCAGAAGAGTTTTTGTGTATTTGTAGGTAAACATAGGATGATTTGGGCATTTTTCCCTAATGGGGTTCTTGCTGTCAGAGGGAATTGGATACCTGAGTGAGCATAGGGCTTGCTTTCTCCTATCATCTTCTAGGGGCCAAATACAGTTCTGTGGCTTTTAGTCTTGCATGCTAAGATTCTTAGACTGCCCAGCATGTGATGGGCAGTGTCATGGGTCCCTGGGGATGTTTGTGTGATCTTGCAGAATAGATGTTCCATGGGCCTGTTTGTAAGACCAGAACAAGGCACCTGGAGGTGGAAATGTTTCCTACAGCAGCCATGCATAGGCAATGGTGGGAAAAGGCCATAGCTTCAGCACCTTGTTCAGACATCTGGGCCTAAATAGGCATTGAATGACTGTCTACTATAGTAAAGTGTCAGATGTTCTTGCAAATGCAGTGCTTAGCCTGCACTTTACTGTCATATCCCACCCATACTCTGCCTTGGAAGAGGACCTGTCTTGTGCTTCATGACAGAAGATGCCAAATTATAGCACTAACAGAGCATAAACTACAGGTTATTAATGTCAGCTGGCTGCAATTTCACCAAACTTGAAACTTCAGGAGCCAGGTGTTGGGCTGCTTTTTCCATATCACTCTGCCAAAACACCTGTTTTTAAGCACCACCTCTTCCTTTCCTGAGCAGGTCAGGCTACAGGCTTTGTGTCTGCAACCTCTGTGGCAGCTCCCTAAGGTGCAGACTGTGTGAGGATCTGTCCTGACACCTCTTCTTCCTATTCTTCTAGCTTTATGGAACTCATTAGCCTCATCTCCTCTCACAGTGCTGCTTCTTTCAGCAGCTTCAATAGCAAGAGTGAGTGGTTTGTGAACTCTGACTGAACTGACAGGATCTCTCCATAACACTCCCCATTTCTGCAATTAGTTGTTTGTTTTTTAATTTAATTTTATTTATTTTTAACAGGCCCTGCTCTCAGATTTACTGAGCTGAATTCAATTGCTTAGCATCATTATTCTGTTGCAATAGGTCTGCTGGTAAGTTTATTAAGCAATAAGGGATGAAAGGCAGCAAGATTCTGTGTGCTTATAGT
Organism: Galbula dea; assembly: GCA_013399015.1. NCBI lineage: Eukaryota > Metazoa > Chordata > Aves > Piciformes > Galbulidae > Galbula > Galbula dea. Next base: position 3,968,876 of record VWZX01005818.1, read on the forward strand.
GTGTGTTGTGAAGTGTTGATAAGGTACAAGACTGAAGGCTCACAGCTTTAATCAATGGAGGAAAACACCCTGGAGAGACAGTATCTTATTGGTATAATGACAGAGAAGTGAGTCATAAAAAAAATAACTGCTGTAAAAACTGCCCTTTCCTCTGCCTGGAGAAACTGATGTTTAGGAGAGACTATTCGTAGAATTACTCTGTCACATCTATGGCTATCTTCCCCTCAAGGATTATGGACCAGATGCAAACTTGAAATCCCCTGAACCAGCTCCTTTCTTCACCTGTTAGTCAGAGAGCACTCCAGCTTTGCTGACGAAGTTCATGCTGTGAGGGGTTTTCTCTCCTTAGAGAAACCCTGGAGTTTTCTGTGTCTGCAAGAAACTTATCAGAACTTGTGAAATACGGCAAGCTGCTGCTGGTGGCCTCACTGGTGTGACTGTGGCTTCACTCTATGGTGCTATTGCTTCTCACCTGCCAAGATTCCATGGGTGTCTTGCATGATTGTAAAGAAACAGCATCTCCCTTGAGCCTGAATATAGCTGAAGCCATACTATTTTGTGCAGGTGGACTCTATTTTCCCTAAGCAAGCAGGTCAGACTGCTGTCTCTTAGTCTTTCTTGCCTTTATCTGCTGGAGTGAAACCCATCTTTAAAATCTCTGCTCATGTGTCTTTGTCACTTGTCATCACTGTGATGTGTGGCAAGTCATGTCGCTGCTACCAGACTCTTGGCCTTACACACATCCTGTGTATCTTGACTAATAGCACATCCTAACACAATACAGTGATTTCAGGGTGAATTAACACATTTTGGAAGATCAGAGACATATTCTTTATAAATGTTAAGTAATAATATTGTCTCCCTGTGGAGGCCATTAGAAATTGAAGGATGACATCTGAGGGAAAGATACCACTACAGCAACGTAGAAAAGCCAGATGGGCAACTGATCCACACAGCTTATGTCAAGAAAACAGGAAGCATCTGTCTCTGTGGGGAATGGAAGAAATAATTAATGTATTCACGTTCAGCCTGGGAGATTGATAGCTGTAATTTAGCAGTGGCTGTTCAGCACTTCTATCAGCAATGACAAAGTGGCCTGGAATGCTACCTGTTTCTTAATCAGTCTCTTGATTGCAATGTGGAAGGGACTGAAGTTACTCTCTGAAGAGAGAGGTCTTATAAAGTGAAGCAGCAGTGCCACAAAACCATAAGGAAGACCATATGTGGAGACATCATCTGCAGAGAGTTTCATCTTTTCTTTCTTCTTTACCCTCTTCTCATCTTATTTAGTTGCAAAAAGTTATTTGATTAATATGCAGATCAGCTAAACAGTCATAGTATGCTGTATTCCCAGCCCTATACTGTGAATCAGAGTATTGTGCCAGGGAAACCTGAGCAGCAGAGTCCAGTAACAGTGTGAGAAGTAGCAGATTGCTGATCTAATACTCCATTGTGCAAAGCCTACTCCTACTATAGGGAACGGAAGCTGGAGAGGAGCTGTGTGTTACATGGTGTTGTGGTTTAATCGCAGCTGGCAACTAAGCCCTACACAGCTGCTCACTTATTCCTCCCTGCGTCAGGATAGGAGAGAGAATTGAAAGAGTAAAAGTGAGAAGACATCTGGGTTGAGGTAAAGACAGTGTAATAGGTAAAGCAAAAACCATGGATGCAGGCAAAGCAAAATAAGGAATTCATTTACCACTTCCAACTGACAGACAGGTGTTTAGCTATCTCCAGGACAGCAGGGCTCCACCATGCGTAATGGTTACTTGGGAAGACAAACACCATCACTCTGAACACTGACAAGTAGCTGTAGTAGAAGCAAAAATGGAGCCCAGGCCTCTCAAATCCCATACCTGTGCTGTAGTCTTCTGAGCTGGCTTTGCAGCTGGAGAAAGGACCCAAATGACATGCTGAGGTGACTGTCAGGGGCTGGGCCCATGAATCTGAGCTGTGCTACCTGATGTGGCAAGTGCATTGTATCTGAAAGGCCTCAGGCTACATAATTTTTCTTTTTATTATTTTTTGTATAAGTCAGCAAATGGGGAGCCTTGCCACAGCCCTTAGATTGATATCCAGGTGGGGGGAGAGATTTACTTTAATGAAAGAAAATGATGTTTTACTGTTTTGTATATCTGATTCTGTTTATAGCCCTTTTTTGTTCTGTTCAACTCGGCGAAGCACATCTTCATCTGGAGTAAATAATTTAACTGTTCCCTCCAATGGAACTGCCATGATTCAAACCAGCTTGGGTTTGCTTCCAGAAAGCTTAACTCCTCTATGAAATGTACTAACATAATTGGCCTCTCCTGACCATGTTTCACATCTTTGAGACATCTCTGACAGTTTTATTTAACCTTGGAATAAATTCAACCCTGATAAAACTTATTTAAGGTCACCATGCTACTCTTAGGGAAGGAGGTGCTCCTTTGATCCTAGCAATTTGTCAAGAATGATTTTTGTGCAGCTCAAACTGGCCACCTCATAAGGTTTTTAGTAGGACAGTGGGTACCTGAAATCTCTTTGTTTTAGGAGCCCTGATGCCACGTAATTCAGTGTGGTGCCCAAGCTTTAGTGCTCTTCCTCAACTGAGAACCCCTGGGGAGGGCTATGATGATGATGACTTTCTGGCTGAGTTGTACTGATGACAGTCAGGTGGAAGAAGGTTTCAAAATGGCCTCAGCACCTGCATCTTTTGCTTTGGTGTAACACTGCTGCTGTGGTTAAACTGTAAGAATTTCTGGGTTGCGGTTATACAGAGATGTGGACATTCATCCCACATCATAGTCAGATAGCTGGACCTAACAGAAGGTAATGGGGAAACACAATATCTTCTGGGTGCAGCTTGGAAAACTGCTGAACTGCATTGATCAGTTCACTTTTCTTGAATGTCCTGAGTCAGACAAGAAGGGATATGAAAGAAAGGGAGGGAATTGGCATTATGGCAATAGATCCTTTACTGTATCATCATCTGGTTCCTGCATCCTCAATATCTAGTTGCTTATCACACAGCCCTTTAGCTGAAAGCTCTCTTGCTACATCATAGCACGACAGCTTTGTTGTACAGTGGAAATGTACAATGAATCCATCCACAGCTGGTGCAGTGGCTCTGGCCAAGGAACCACGCTATTGCCCTCTCACCCCCAGGAAAGATCAGAGTGAGCCAGAGAGAAGCAATGAGTCCCGGTAAATTGAGCCTGTGATATGCTACAGAGATCTGTTCTCTGAACATCCTCCCTTCACTGAGGAAGGCAAAGTGGCGTGCAGTGGGACACCTGAGAGCAACAGCTATACGAGTGTAGAGGTGTGCTTTATGGAGAGATTGTTTTTGTTTAAGCTTGCTTGAATCTTGAGATGACAGTTGTGTAGAGATTGTGTGGACAAATGAAGTGAGAGCTAATGCTCAGCAAGAAGGATACAAGCTTCCCAGGGGGTATAGATTTGCAGCACAACACAAAATCGGATTTCAGAGATCAGCCATGTTGAAATGGTATTGACTGAAGAGAAAATACAAGTACTTACCTGCTCATTTGCTGCAGTGCTTTATTGCTCACTTTTGTTTGGTTTTGCACTAAGTAAAGGATTCTCTATCTTCTCTCTAAGGCAGGCCTGCAGAGCTCATCACTCCTCACATAGGAAAGGCTGAATTTCAAAGACAAGGTTTCTTTTGCAAGTGTGTTCTTTAGCAAAATTTTCATGATTTGGCCATAGCTGTCATAGACTGATGTGACCTCCTTCACCTCTTTTGATTTTATTTCCCTTTATGGAGTGAGAGAAGAAATGAGGACAAGCAAATGAGACAAATTGTTGCCAGCTGTACTGTCCCTGGCAGGGCAGGGGTGTTGTCTAGTCCCTCAACAACAATCCTTGCCATGGATGGGTGCTGTAGAGGGAGTTTTGGGGATGCCAGGCTGTTCTGTACCACAGAAGTCCTAAATGTTTAAGTTGGTTTAAATGACAAGGTCACAAATTCTCTGGAGGGCCCCAGGATGATCTGCTGAAGAATCTTTCTTGTGCCATAGACAACGACCAAGCTGTCAGAGGCTGGACTGCTGCTGATTCAGAAGCCAGAGGAGATGGACAGAGACAGTGACTTAGGGAATTTGAGCTCTCAGGTTTTTAGCCTTTCATTAACACTCAAGTGTGTGAAAGACAGAGTTTTTGAGGTATATCCTGTTCCCACCAGAGTTTAGTTGAAAACAGGGAAAATTAACTGTCTGGTTGGGATGAGCAGATCTTTTGGCTTTGTGAGCAAAAGTCACTGTCATTTAGTGCCTTTCTGCAACATATCTTATGTCAGTTCAACTCATTGTGATGAATATCTCCTTCCCAAACACTCCTGGGGTTGAATGGACACGGAAATTGAGTTTGTCCCCATTGGTCAGAGAGGATGGACAAAGTTGCCCTATACCTCTGTTGCGAGGACAGGGATTGATTCCTTGCGCTTTCAGTGGGTACCTTCCACTGCAAATAAATTCCTTTTGTAAAACACTGGGGGAAGGCAGGTTGGTTGCCACTTCATACAGGCTGTGAAATCAAATTGACTCCTCTGCATAGGAAAGCAAAGATATGGGCACATGTATTCGGGTGGCTTCAACATGCTCCCTGCCTCTAGGGGAGAAACACGCCAAAAGGAGAGCAGAAATCCAGAGCTACTGAAGCAGCTCCAAAGGAAATATGTATCTGTGTGTGTGTGCATTTCTCTCTCCATGTTTGCTTCTCTGGATTTGTCCTCTTTCTGTCTTCAGAGCTGGTTGACTAAGCAAAAGTAAAAAAGTACATAAATGACCTGCTAATCAAAAATGACGAAGTATTTATCTAGAAAATGTAATTTGTCTCTTTGTCAAACTAGCCAAATTGCTGGAAAATGGAGTTCCCACAAAATTAGTGAACTTTCAACTGTCTAAATGCTGGGGAGGTATTACCTCTCAGTGCCAGGAGAAAAGTTTTGTGCACTGCTTGTGAAAAAAGGTAAGAGCAAAGTAAAAACCAAACAGGTTAGAGGCTGTATGATGATGTGCTTAATATGTGATTCTTTCACTACTATATTTCCTGATCTTTTTAATGTTTTCCTTGTTTACTTAGCATATAATATTAAAGCACCATATATAAAAATTAATGCTTGGAAAAACAATATTAAGATGTAGGAGTCTGCCTGGAGAACCTGTGGAAAATTTGCATCTTCAGCAAAATCCAGCATGTTGGGCAGACCTCTGGCTTGCTACAAGTGTGTGGTATGCATGGCCACAGTATCAAATAAATATGGTTGTTCCTAGCAATGTAATAGCTTATACTGTACAAGGGACCTGTAAATACTTAAATGCCTTAGACAGTGAGATCCGCTGGTAGCATTCCTGTATGGGAGATGCTGAAGTGGCAACTGAAACTAGTATCAGCAGCACCCTGCCATTAGTGGCAAAGCTGAGGAGTGTCTCTAGGTCTTTTCCCTCTCCTCTGGGATACTTTGCTCTCCTTCCCCAGGGACAAAAAATGTGTTCATGAAGACTGTATCACTTGGCACAGTCTTCCTTTGTGCAGGGAGGAAAGTCTTTATTGCCATCTGGACTATGAGCTCTCTTACATCAGGGTTGCTTTGCAATAACAGCTATAAGATAGTCTGGGTATCATAGAAGACTGCTCATCCTCTATGTGCTTCTCTGGGAAAAGCATGATCCTGCCTGTGTTTCTACACTTGCTGGTCCCCTTTAAATTCCACCGGACCTGATAGGAAAAATGGGTCATTACTATTTCCCTTGAAGCTGAAGGAAGGCTCCTGCTGACCCTAGTAATTGTGGATCAGGTACTTCTTTGTTTGGTCCCTGCAATCAGGGCTTTCATCTGCTTTTCCACAAATAAAAAACACCAAAAAATCCTATCCCCACTTTTGACAGCTAGGGTTATGCAGGACTCATTAAAGAAAGTAAATAAAGTTTACGGGCAGGTCTGGCAGCAACAGCTTTCTTATGGTGCCAGCAGGCCCTCTGCCAGGTAAAGCCAAACTCCCAGCAAGAGCTTCTTAGAGCACCTTTGGGATGTGTAGAGAAGAGTTCTGTGGTGAGATGAAATATTTAAAACCACTTTGGGTTGAAGTGAGGTGGGGGAGCAGCAACCTCTTTAATCTGTGCGCAGCTTTGAGACTGTGTGTGAATCATTGATGAGGAGGGCAGAGTGTTTCTAAAGCTCTGGCAGGTCATTAAACCTCTGGTGATGGACTCATTAAACAGGGAGCTGCATGGAAAGCCCTAGACAAAAGTACTGGAGGGTGCATTGCCCTGTGGAACACCGGCAGTTTTTACCTTTGACTTTTCAGGGTATTGCTGCAGTATTTTATTAATAAAGGCAAATGTCTTAGGCCAGTGGATCATGTGCCATAAGAGGAAATACATGAAAGAAGCTCTTTGATCTGTCAGGCAAAACCATAAGAAGATACAATAGCTGGAATTCAAGACTTGGAGTGATTCTAACCATCAAATTGTACTGCTCGTGGGGGTTGGGTAAATCACCAATGTTAACTCTTTTAACTGGGCCAGGGAAGGCAGGGGAATGCTGCAGTGTTAGAGTTCCCTTGGCTTCAGTGGGAGAGAAGTAGAACGTGCCAGTGTGCCAAGCAGTGTCCTCAAACCCATGTGCATTCACAGCTTCTGCTGGCCACGGTGCCCACATCTTAGTGCTGTTTGACCTCTGCTGTACCTGCTGTTGTGTGCCTGCGGCTTTTTCTGACCCACCTGCAAAGACTGTACATGCTGTTCAATGGACTGGATACTTTTCCACCCATTGCAAAGACAAATGCAGTTTTGGATGATCCTTCAACAGGGCTGAATTTTGTTGTCTTCTGAGAACTGTTTTTCAGTAAAACCGCACAGTAAAACTGTGCTGAAGAGCTGGCCATGACCTGAGTAAACCTGGCCTCATGGCTTACAGTCCCTGTGCTTCATCTCTAATTGTTAATTACACAGACCTAGGTGCTTGTATAGTGTAAACTGGCATTACCCTCTTGGCTTCAGATAGGTTTAAAGGATTTGAACAATATCCCCTGATTGTCTTACATTTGTATAGCTGTGTTCCAAAGCGCTGTGCAAATGTTACACAGAGGAGATGATGTGTGCCTTCCTCAAGGAGCTGGACATTGTCCCTTAGCTGGCAAGAAAGCAGCAAATGCCCTTTTCTGCAGAAAGGCCACAGCTGTCTGCCCTTGCTTCCCTGGCCCTCAGGAGAGAGTGGAAACTGTTCCAAAGGATCCAAAAGATCCCTCAAATTTGCAATGTGGGGGAGGAGCAAGGGGTTAGCAACGTGGAGGATGTTTCTGGGTTGAAATCTGAGTTCCTCTTCCCTCTGCCTCTTGGTTGGGGTGAGAATGATTGGAGCTGGAGGTAACTTAGAGGAAAGGCTTGTCTGGAATGACAGAGATGTGGAGATTCCTCACTCAGATTCTGGGCTCACTTTTCAGGTAAGTCTATGTGTTGCTTGAAGCTATAGGTAGTGGTGAGGTGCTTAAAGAGCTCCATCCTCCTTGCTGGTCGTGGTACCTGCATCTTGATGTTTATACTTATGTCTTATGCAATTGCTTCTGTCAGAGTAGAGTGCTGATTATTACTTACTATTTCTTGGGAATCTGAAAGAGAAAGTGAAGGAGAATTAAATATGAAATTGGTCTTCTGCTGCACACAAAGGTATCAAAGATGCTCTAGTTTTGTCCTCAAATAAACAGTAATTGAGGGGTTTTGGTGTTCTTTTTTGTTGTTCTTTTGTTGTTGTTTTTTTTTTTTAATTTTCCTTTCTTGCCTGAGGCAAATAAGCTCTCCTTGAATGATCCTTTTCTAGAAATCCTTTAAGCAGCGTACCCAGTGGAGGTGGGAAGAGGGTTGTGTGTGAAGTCTTGGGAATTCACAACTGGGAACATGAATTCTCACACTATAAGTGAAGATTAAGCAGTGAAAGAGTGCAGCTTCAGCTGGCAGTCATTGCATGAACAGCTTGGATATTTCAATAATCAGTTTAAAGTTGAGTTTATCAGGCATGCAAAAAGCTCATCTCTTCAATGTGTGTGGCTGTAGCTCAAAGCCATTGAAAGTCAAGAGGGATAATGACGGTGTGATGTAAAAGTGCATTAATGAGGTCTCCTGCATCCATTGGAGGAAGAGACAGAGCTGGCATAGCGAGGAATGGATTTTTATTCCTCATGATCCTAAACTCTTGTTCAACTATGAGCAGAGAAAGAAGATGATGTTAGTTATCCTCTGTAGAAAGCTCAGTCACTGCTTGAGGCTGAATCACCTCTGGACTTCATAGCACTCTGGTTCTCCAGTTACAAGAAAGCCTCTGTTTTTTTTTCCCCTATAGTTGAATAAAGTAGCCTGTAGTGGACAGGCACATCAGCATGATCCCATTCTCCTGCTCATCCTTGCCCAGATGTGCTCTGACTGGTTTATGCCACTCCATTGGAAGCCAGTGGGACTGTGGGAAATGAGCTGTGTGGTTGTGCTCTGTTGCCGAGACCTTCATCAGGTATAAATCTGCACAAGCTTCTTGCTTCAGTGGGACTAGAGTAATTTATAGTGTGTTTTGCAGTATTTCTACTTGGGCAAGTCAGCAGGCAATTGCCTTAAGAAGAACTCTTAGAAATCTCTGCCTGGGGATATCCAGTGGCCTTGCTGTGCTGTCTGCGGCTCTCCTCTACCTGTAATTCCAGGCAGCATCTCCTTCAGAAGTTACAGTAAGAAATTACTCTTTATGTCCAACTTAAAAAATATTTTAAGAAGTCTTTATTCCATTTTGAAGTTCTGTGGTGTGTGAACCTTCTCTTTATCTTCAGTCACTCTATGATTTCCAGCCCTCAGATTGGGAGGGACTGTCTCCAATGGTTCCTCCAGCATGTAGCCAGTCTTTGGTCGTGTTTTTTGGCAAGTTCTTGCATGGAAGTGCTTCTTCTGTGCTCATGCTTGCACCTATTCTCCATACCAGAGTTTAGCCTGATCTTTCTGCTAAGTAGGTAAAGGTGCATTCAAAGGATGGCTCTTGCAACAGCCAGCCAATGTCCCACCCCATTGCTGCACCAGAGAGGAAAAAAGTGTTATATTTTGTCCTCTGGAAGGGATTTGGTGCAGTTGACACCATTTCACAGTCTGCTGTGTTTTTCTGTCCTACTTCTTTCAGCAGATCAGTACACTGCTCTCAGCTTTTCAAATACAGAGTAACAGCAGAATCTAGAGACAAGTGCCAGAGAGGTTCAGAGAAAAAAACATTCAAAGGAAGCTACTGCTTTTCTCTAAATCTTTGGAAATGCATTTGGAAAGTATGAAAATTCTGAATATAGTTTACATGGCTAGAGGATGAAGAAGGATGTGTGGGTATACTCAGAATGCATGCTAGGGAATGGTCTCCAAAGCAGGCCACAAAAAGTTGCTGAGTGCAGTAACATAAAATTGAGAAAAGGGAAAACTGGAGGCTGGAAAGAATTGAAATTGTCCTGATGAGAGATCTTTAACAAGCTGTGTGTAATTTTCTCAAGGGAAGTGATAGACTCTACATTGCTGAGGTTATTTAAAAAATAAACTGGATGAAACGGTAAGAAATATGCTCTGAGGACTAATCTTCTGTCAGCCTGATGGATTAATGACCTAACTGGTCCTTTGGTTTCCTTCCATCTCTCATGTCTACTGTTCTGTGAGCAGCAGCTTCTAGTCATTAGGAATAAGACTAGGTGAAAAGAGTAGTGTTACTGGAAATACTCATTTACTTTCAGTGAGTTGGTCTTCTTCCAGATTTCTTGGCCATGAGAAAGCCTCAGTGCTGTAGAAGATAGAATGAAGGTGGGATTCAGAGAGCCCCAAACTGAAACTTGCTTTTTAGAAAATTATATTTCCCTATAATGCTTTGATTTGTTTCTGTTTCTCAGGAGTGATATTCTTCTGAGACCTGGCCCAAAGCAAGTTATTCCTATAAAGCTATGGTAATTCATTGTCACTCATGTACTGGCTAGGTTGTGCCAACCTACTATTTCTGCATGATCCCTGGGGCTTTTTCAACGCACAGATAGATCATTTTCACATCAGATCTCATGGGTTTGAGCTATCTGGTGATGCAAAACAGACAGGAAGCTTTGTGAACATCCTTTTCCCTTCCCCACATACTTTCCATCTATCAAGTTTTCTGTGCTTCTTAACTTCCCAAATGTCTCACCTAGGAGACAGGCACATGATCAGAGAAAGAGGAAGGACATGATGCCTGTGTTTTGGTATTCTTGGTGCCTGGAAATACTTTCCATGTGTTGGAGGAAACTTAAGCATGTGCAAGATACTCAAGAGAGGCATCCAGAACCTGCTCTGCACTGACAAAACATGAAGGTGGTTGGAAGTAACACAGCAAGACACAAAAAGAGCTGGGTCTTGCACCTATTTCCTTTTATCCCAGTAATAACGAAGGTTATCCTTTTTCCTTCCTGCTGTCCTTGTCTGTTCTCCCTTCCCTTTGCCTCTTTCCATGCCATTTAGGATGTGTGGATCTTGGCTATATCTTGGCTATATCCTGTATTCAGGATTTCAAGTGCTGAGAAAATTGTCTTGCTGTGGTTTCCTTGTCATTCCTTTCCCTTTGTACATCTGCTGGTAAGGCAGCCTGACAATAGACAAAACCTTAAATATATTAGACATGTATTTGCATTTGAAGAAGGAAATAAAATATGCATGACTCATCTTCATTCAGACTTGCAGACTGTTTCCAGATTACCTTCCTGCAGTCAAAATTTGACTTTTAAAAACAATTATAATCACTAATCACTATAGGGTTTTTGTGGGGGGTTTTTTGTGTTGTTTTGGTTTGGTTTTTCGTTCCTCTGTGTTTGCCTTTTTTGTTTTCAGGGTTTAAATGCTGCAATTCTCAGTGCATTCAATGAAAACTTCTTAAATTGATAGATGTGATTTATGGATTCCATTATTTCTTTTCAGAGTCTTCAGATGTGGTTCCTGCGAACTTCTGAGCATCATCACTCCCTCTAACCTTGGGTGGGGTTATATAGGCCGAGCCTTGGTTGAAATTGATCTCAGTAATTTCTGTGTGCCTGAACTCAACTCAACCCATGTCTTTTCCTTATATTTTCAATGTCTTCTCTTCTCAAACTGGCATTATAGAACACAAACTTTTGTTGCTGAAAGGAGATTTCTGCAGACTGCATCCCTAGCTTATTCAGTGCAACACAGAGTTTATGCATGTATGGGAAGGGAAGTGATGGCACCTGTGAAGAGTAGCACTGGTCTTGGAGTCAATTGAGAGAAGTAGTAAGTGGAAATTTTAGCCAGTGAAGACCAATGATGGAGAGACATGAAACTGGTAAATGAGTGATCTTTTAACATGAAATGCTGGAGGATTAGAAAAATAACATCTGAAAAAAAAATGGACTAGAGTCACTTAGAAGATAGTCTTAGCTGTGGACAGCAATCCCAGTCTTTGTTATCTTCAATTAACTGGGAGGGAAATTGGGGAAAGAGGTCCTGGTAAGGAATGAAAAATGTACTTTAATAAATCTGAAAAGGTTGTGAACACCCAGTTATTTGGTGTCCATATGCAGTCCTTTCTCCAGATGCTAAAACTAAGGAAAAAGTAGGAAAGCTTTTAACAGATTCATTGGCAATTAGAAGAGAAATATTCACTGTGCTGTGTCTGTTTCTCTTGGCCACCTCCACTTAATGAATGCCCTTAGTATAGCAGCTCTGCTATTGAGCCAAAGCAAATTCTGCACTATGTCAGTTACTTGTGTGCCCTGCAGACAGAGAACAAAAGAGCTATTGCATGATTTATGTATAAATCCAGCACAGTAACATTAACTAGTTAAGCTGCACAGTGTGCTTGTTGAATAGAGACTACGTCTCCATAGGCTAAAGTGCTTCTCACCCTGACTCAGCTGCTTTACTGAGGTTGCTCTAGTTGTTCCTTCCCACACCTTTTGAGGTGAAAGCACGCTCTCTGCTGCTTCTGTGATTTTTGAGCACAGGGAGAAAAACTGTTTGTGCTCAGCCATTGTACAACAACAGTGATGAAATGGTAATAATCACAGATGTCACTGAGCTGAAGGTACCTGATGGACTGTGGGATGCAGGGAGGTAACAGAGAGGGTGTCTTTTGGCACATTTATTGCAGTCAGTTCCTCAGTGATGTGAATATATCAGTTTTGGGGTTAATGTTTTTTCTTAGAACCTCATAGCAGGTTTGTGTTTCTCCCTTCTGGATTCTGGTAAGGCCTGACTGAGCAGGAATAGGGAAAGGGGACATGAGACTAAACCACAGTTGTAAGCCTAAGAGTGGTGGGATAGTTTGACTTGGAAGTCAGATCATTTTCCTTCTCCTGGCTTTTGTATTTTGATGCTCTCAGCAACAGTCAAAGGCTGATCATTGTACACTGCAGCTGGACACTGTTCTGAGCTAGTCTACAGCTCCTGGGTCTGAGTGCACATGTAGCCTCTTGGAAATGCTTCTGCGACATGGCCAGCTGTAGGCTGTGTCTTCAAACTGTGTAGGTTTATGGTGCAGGGTCAATAATATATGAGATTATAGAATTATAGAATAGTTAGAGTTGGAAGGGACCTTTAGAGGTCATTAAGTCTAATCCCCCCACACTGAGCACCTCCCTTGATCTACTGGCCGTGCTTCTTTTGCTGCACCCCAGGATTTGGTTAGCCTTCTGGGATGTGAGCACACGTTGTCAGCTCATGTCAAGCTTTTCATCCACCAGTACCCCCCAATCCCTTCATCCTCCAACCTGTATTGATACCAGGGGTTTCCCTGACCCAGGTGCAGGACTTTGCACTTGGCTTTGTTGAACCTTGTGAGGTTCACACAGGCCCACTTCTCAAGATGCAAGTAAATGACATGAGCACCATGTGGATAACAACTATTTGTTAATAATATCTCTTCTCTGGCTACCATTTGGCAAACACAACAGCTGGACTGCCCTACAAAGAAATTAAGTGACTTCTAGGAAAGGAGGCATTCACTTGCTCTGTGAACTTTATGTACAAGGCACATCACCTTCAAGGGTATGCTATTTTCCACAGATTCTCACCTCTTACATTTTTATTCTTATTTGTTGATTCATAGTGTGCAGCTTAGGAAACCCATGTGTAACCCAGCAGGTGGCTGTCACCTTTATCTTTCTGACAAGGTGTGGCAACAGGATAAAAGTCAGGAATTATCTTCTCTATTGATTTCTCAAAACTTCTGTTCAGCAGAGAGCACAGTTAAATGCAGATATATAGCCCTTCCTGACTGTGTGGGCCTACAACCTCTTAAAAGGGGTGAAAGTAAATAGCAGTATCAATCCTAGCTGTCAGGGTACTTCTTCATTTGAACCTGTGCCATTATGTCATGCTTTAAGAAGTGTGCAGGCTGTTCTTTAGTGCCCCTGGTGCTGTGTTGGATCAGTTGGAAATCCAGCTTCGGGAGTTAGTCTACCTGTTAGTGGAGAGATGGCTGGAGAAGGGAATAGCTACAAAACATCCTCCTTTTTTTGTGGTATGAGGATGTTCTCTGCTGTGCTCACTCACCACCCAGGGTTAAGTGATAGAGTTGTTCCCAGCTGAGCTGGAATGGAACAGCTTTGTGTAGAGCTTCTTGATAAAGCAGATCATCTTGGTATCAGTTTCGAGATATTATTTTTTTGAAGCTCCTCGGTTTTATTTCTTAATGCCCTCGTTATGGCTGTCCCTGCAAAATTGCTTCGGTGTGTTTGGAATTGGCACAGTGCTTGTCATGATCTTAAGTGTGCCTATTAAAACAAAAAAAGGCCATATTGAAAATCAATTTTCTCCTTGCAGGTCTTGAGCAATTTTATAAGATATAATAAGATGAGCAATCTGGTTCTGGCAGTGAAAAGAACAGATGCCAAGCTATAATTTCCCTTACCAGAAAATGCTGTGGAGTCACTTTGTGTTGCAGAAAGAAGAATCTGTGTTATTAATAGAGGATAGTTAAAACTTGGAATCCTGAAAGCACACACGTCATCTGGTCTCTACCATATGGAGGACAGTAGGCAGGGACACATCCTGGTCAGCCAAGAGAGAGATGACAAGATCTTGGAGCGTAAGAAGTTGTCTGTATCTTGAGTGAGCGTGGAAACTGTTCGGTAACACATCCAATAACACCATGGAGTTGTGTTTCTGACTGTAAGAACTTCTGCTTGTATTTTTTTGCAGGTCCAGTCTCTGTAGAATATGGCAGAGCAAAGGTGGCATTACCCATCTGCACAGAGCTGGTAGCTGTGGGGCCCCAACCCAAGTCCTTTGCATGCTTCTCAGTTGAACAGATTCAAAGAATTGGCCAAAAAGAAATTACCTCTTAAGAGTGCTGGAATTTGCCTGTGCAAGTATGTTCCTCCTTTTGTCTCTGGAAATATTCTGGGCCTGACACCTCCATCTCCTTGCCAAGGTCAGGCACCAATCAGCTTCTGGAACAATACACCACCCTTGCCTGCTTATTCTGTTGGTGCAGATGTACATCACTTTTAAAGCAGGTGCTGGCTGGTGAAGGGTCGTGGGGTAGATTTACACCTGAATTTACTTCATTTTTACATCTCTGGGCAAGCAAGCTCTACTTGTCTCAACAGCCTTCAACTTGTTCCCTATTCTGGCCAGCTTTCTCATATCCTTATTAGAATTGTGTGAAGTATTAGTTAAGTCACAACTAACCTTTTATTCTGGACATTTATTTATTCTGACAGAGATAACATTGCATTCTCAACATTATCAGATTTGTTCTTCTCCATTAACTGATGGGGTTACGCTTCTCTTTGCTCTCCACTTACTTTTAATGTATTTATAGAGCTGCCTTTGTTGCATTTATATCCTTGTTAGTTGTAATTCATCTTATGCCTTAGCCCTCCTGCTTGTGCTATTCCTTTATAATCTTTCTTAGTTGCCTGTCCTTGTCCCCACTTTCTATACAGTTGGTTTTTGATTGTTGAGTCTTTAAAGTGTTCCTAACGGAACTGTATTGGTTTGAAGCTATGTTCACTATCTTTCCTCTGTATTGGGATAGGCTGATATTGTGCTATTGATGTAGTCTCTTTCGGCACTACCAGATCTCTTGCATTCCTCTTTACCTTAGATTGTCCTCCCAAGAGACCACGTTTCGCAGTTCTGAATATATTAAAATCTGTTGGATTTGGTTTTGTGGTTTTTTTGGGTGTGGGGCTTTTCTGTTTTTTCTGTTTGTTTTTTTTAACTCCATTGCCTTTGTCCTTCTGGTCTCCTTTCTTCCTTTCCCTTCCTCTGCTGTCTTATGATCACTTTCACCTTTCAGTACTTATTAGTTTCTCAATCAAATCTAAATGACACCTACTTCCTATAGTTTTCTTCATATTTAAAACAAAGACTTGTCACCATCGGAAGGAACTTAGATTCTCTGTTTCTTATTGTACTATTTTGAGTAATCAAAGTCCTCCAGGAAAGGTGATATTTCTGTTATTTACCTAGAAAAGGATTGTCCACTTTCTTCTCTTTGGATCATCCCTTCCTCCCCACTTTCTCTAGAGCAGGAGGTCTGGAATAGGGTCCTGCATTTCTCCTGTTTCTGAACTTTGGGCAAGCGTTGCTGCCATAAAATGCAGCACCTCTTCCCTTTTTCTATGTTGTTATTCTCTTGAATATGTGTATGTGGCAGAAATATTAATAGTCCATAAACCCACAGAAATATTAATAGTCCATAAACCAGACACATAGCCTCAGAAAAAGATGCTGAAGCTTGCAGGAGCCAGCGAGGCAACTGGGAAAACCTCAGATTGGGGTGTAGCAAGAATCCTTTCAGACTTAGCCCTCTGCTGTGGGAGCAAGTTGGCGTGTGGGGTTGTTTTTATTTGACCATGAGTCAGCACCAGCCAAGGGGGCATCAAAGGAGGGACCCCTGGCTGTGCTAGTTTGAGCAGACCTTCTGTGGGGTGAAGGTCTGGTCATGGTCAGAAGATTGACCCCACAGTGTGGGACGTCCCCTGGTGGTCACTTCCACGGGTTGAGGGAAGCCCTCACCTTGTGGTCAAGAATTGGTTGTGCAGCAGTTAATCTCTAACTGACACACAAACTTTTATTTAATTTATCATGAGGAGTGCTAATTGACCTTGGTACAATAAGTCCCCATTTGGTTAAGCAATTGCTATCTGTTTTGTAGGTGCCTTCATGACAGTGTATATATAGATTTCCTTATTTTTTTTAATGTGGCCTTATTTCTGATAACATTACTTTAAGTGTGGAAATGCCCCAAAGTTACAGACCATGTAAGTGAAAGCAGAATAAGATCCCTTATAATTTATTCCAGAAACTCTTTTTCCTTCACAGTGAGCTTTGAGCTATTGTGTAATATCTCTTCTCCAATGCAAAAGCTGGTAAACTAATTCTGGCCTATTACAGCTTTGGTTTGAATGCTATCTTCCCCTCTCCTTAACATGCTGTATCAAAGGATGCATTTACTGTGCAACTTGAGGCTTCTTGACATAACAAACAAGTGACAGGATGAGAGAAAATGGTCTTTCAAGTCATGTCAGGGGAGGTTTAGATTGGATATTGGGGAAAAATTTCTTCACCAGAGGGTTATCAAGCACTGGAGCAGGGAAGTAGTGGAGTCACCGTCCCTGGAGGTATTTAAAAGGTGTGTAGATGTGGCATGTAGGGACAATATTTAGTGGTGGACTTGGCGGTGCCGAGTTTGAAGATGATGATCTTAAAGGTCTTTTCCAGCCAAAATGATTCTACAATTCTACTTGTTTCTCTAGAGCAGAGCCACCTGGTCAGATAACTGTTAATCAAGAGACTACTACATCAATTCTTATTTATGTCATCCCCTCACAGTGTCTACTTTCAGGACTCCCCTGGTTTTCTGTGAAAATAGTCAATCCTTTTCCCAAAAAAAATGTATTTGCATGCTTGGCTGTTCTCATGGGAAGACTGATGCAATTGGTTCAGCAGCAGGAACAGATGAAGGTGAAAGGATATGAACATTTTCAATAGAACTGATGCATAATTAAATGAAGACAACAATACAGATGCAGAACAATAACAATTTTTATTTGACTTACACCCCCTTGCACTATCTGATATATATATATGAGTTATCTGCTAGTAGAGGACCTATTAGCTGGGCATTTACATGTATAAATCCCAGGAGCGTTCATGTAACATCTGGAATTTTTACCACTAGAGCAGAAACATCTACTCTTCCCTTCTTTGGTAGCAACAAGAAATGATTATTGTGGACCAATGACAAAGGGTGACAAGATGCACACCTTATTAATGAGGGCAAATGTATTAAAATAGGAGAGATGAGACACAATGTTTCAGTGCTGCTTATCATGTCTTCAAAATAGCATAACATTTAATTCAATTTTTTGTTCATTTTGGACAGTTTCAAAAAGAATTCTCTCTGTAGGTTGTGTGCTGTGGTTTCTTACTATCTAACCATGAATCATAAAACACCCAGAATGGGTTGCCTTATGTTAAGTGTTTTGTGGTTTAATTTGCCATAAATGAACAGTCACAAAAGATAAGTAATCACAGAGAAGCTTGAAATCAGGAATTCTAACATTTTCAAAATTCAGAGTAACTAGAAATTTAAGATGTCTTACCTGGTTTTTTTCCCATTATTTTGGAAAACCACTTTTTTTTTGAGTTCTTAAGATATACTAACTTATTATATTGGATAAGGCTGTAGTCTTGCTGACTTAGGATGGTTTCCAAAAAGTTGTTTGTCTCAAGTGAGAAAGAAATATTTCCATAATAAAAAGCTTAGCAGATAATCTGCCATTCATATAGGTTGATCGATTCAGCTAGTGCAGATCACAGATGGACAAATAGTTTGACTACCAGAGTAGTAGGTTCAAGTTTCTGCTCTGCTCTAGAGTTAATCCATTACCAAAATCGGGGTGTTCAGTGGCATAACTCTGAAGAGGGTTTAGAGATGCAAGTGGTTGATTTGGATATCAGTCTCTGAAGTCCCCACCTCTTAAAGGCACATGGCAAACACCTATTTCTAGTTGGAGACTGGAAACTTTAAAGGTTCTTTAGTAATGAATACCTGGGACATAGTTAATCTACAGAAGTAAACTCAGGTGAGGTACAGGGTATCAACTACTGGAATTAATTAGCCCCCTAAACTCAAGTGAATGCTCTCATGCAGAAATAAGGTGGCCTTAAATTAAAGAAATAATTGGAAGGGCTTGAAAATCTTCCAGAACAATGATGTCCACCTGGGAGTTTAAAGCATCTTAATTTATGTGTGCTACCTCCATGCCACTTGCTGATTCACTTCATTGTTTCTAAGCATTCCCATGATGAAATGGGCCATAGTTAAGTTTCATACTCAATTATCTGAGCACAATCCTAAAGATGAGGTTTCCTTTGTAAACCCTGATGGCAACTAATTCCAAACCTGTTCACCACTTAAACTGATGTCAGTATCTCTCTTGTCTGGCAGCATTTCTGCCTAAAGTCTCATTCCCTCCAGCTGTGCTAATCAACTATCTGTGCCAAGGTAAGAAGAATTCCTTGCATTGCACCATATCTGTGTACCTCTGCCACACTGCCATAGTTTGAGCCTCTGACCCTATCTCACAGGGGCATCCTAGTAGAGCTGCATACCTAGACTGGGAACTGCAGCAATATGTTGCATAGATGTTGAATTACAGTGCAAGGTCTACGAGTTGGTTTGTTCCCAGGGAAAAATTAAGTGAATTGATCTTCATATTGCCTTTTGCACACCTGGTAATTGTTAACCTAGACATGAAAAGAGAAGCTGCTTTCACATACACAGTGAACAAACCGAGGTCAGCATTCAGCTCTGAAGGAAATAATTTGTAGCATAAACAGAGAATTATTAGGGAGGTCTGTATCATCACATGAAGTATGAGTCTGCCTTCTGTGTACAGCGAGATAACAACCAGCTGTCTAGGGATCTTTAACCTCTAGAGTTGACATCATGAGCATGAAAACACAAAAGCCTTCCTGCTAGAGCAGAGGGATTACAGGAGGCCTGTGTATTTACTAGCCATTAAAGAAAGTGTGCTCCTATATCTTCAAATGTCAAAGTACATGTATAATTAGCTGATAAACTGCAAATGAATAATTATCCAGCTGCAAAAGCCATAGGAGTGGAGGGATGCTGTTCACCTTCTCTTTATTCTAGCAGGGAAGACTGATATGTAAATTGCTTATTTTAGTGAAAAGTTGGTTATTTGATGTTAAATGGCATAATAACTATCTGAACTGAAAAACAGCACTTCACAGCTGACCCCAGGATTTGCTGTTTTATAAAATACTGGTGAGACTTATGTAGCTTGGAGTTGGATGGTGGTTGTAGCTTCAATGATCCCATGGGGGCTGTGTTTGCACACAGACAGCCTGAGGGATCTGAAACAGAAGCTACTGCTGAGCTACCTGGTAATCACTCTGCCTAGGGAGGCTATCAGCCTGGGGATGTTTGTAGGCTTGGAGATCAGGTCCAGATCTGCAGGATGGAGGTTGGATTTTCAGCTGCCCTATGCTGATGATGTGAGGATTGCTCCAATCTGCTGGTTTATAGCACCTGGGATATGGCTGTGAGGTACAGATGCTCACTCAGATTACCCTGCCGAGTTACTGCACATCAGCTAAGCTGCAGTAACTGTCACTGACTGATGGATCAAAAGAAAAATAATGAAATTCATTTTAATCTCTGCTCATTGCAGTCTGAACTGTGCTAGATAGTCTCACCTTTCTGTGATGCAAGAGTGATTCCATGGATGTTTACAGTACCTTAGACATGTCTTCAATTAGATGGCTGGATAAGACTTTCGTATCTTCACAATCACTTAATTTCCAAGAAGAGTTTCCCTCTAGATGCATCAATGTTTCTAGATTTGGCAAAACCAAGGGAATGAAACAAATAGAATTAGACACAGGGAAATAAAATCCAATTTTCTTTTAACTCCCTAACTGAGGAATTTTCAAATCAAAGAACATAGAAAATATTGATTTTCTTGGTACTTCCAAACCTCAACAGGTTTAGTAGTGTAACTCTATACCTAATAATCTGAAGCATATTTATTGCCTAGTTTCAGGGAGTGGGTTGTTGAATGGAATTACATGTTTGTAGTATGTTATTCAGCATTTAGATGTCTTCTGATTCTGGAAACAGTTTGGAAAGGGCACTCCATGGTTAACAAGAAAAAGAGCATAAGGTTTGCTTCTTTCTATTACCTTTGTTAAGAAAATCTCTAATTCCATATGTCATGACAGCTAACAAGGGTGGATAGTGATGCTTAGAGTTTCCACATTTGTTCATCCATTTCTTTCTAAAGAAGTTTTTTTGAAGTTTACAGTTAAGTTTAAATATAACACTTCAAGTAAAGTATGTAAATATTTCTGAAGTTTGAACACATAGAAAATGATCCATGATCGCAGCATAGCAAAGATGTCTTTTAATATTAGATCAATTTATGCTCTAGGAGAAACAGCATTGACATGCTGGAAGTGACTTCAAAATTTACCTCCTTAGCAAGTACATACATGAAAATGGTTTCATATGCTTAAGCTTTTCTTATCAAATAATTCCAGGTGCATCAACTACAGCCAGTGAAAAATCAAACATTAAAATGCAACCTAAGAAGTGCTAAGTTTCAGAAAAAATTGCAAATTTTGAAAAAAAACCCCCAACAGATTGCTAAGCAATTGTTTTAAAATGAAGTGGGTTTAATTTTACCTTCTCTCTGGTTTGCATAAAACTATTCACACCAAAATACTTTTGTTTTCTACAAATATTTTTAAAGAATCTGTTGTATTTGGCTTTTTTTTTTTTTCTCCCTCCCTCCCAGCCCACCACGCCTCCCTCCCCCATTAGCACCCAACATGAGCTAATGTAAATCTGATAGTGTTGGCTATATATTCAGAGAGTTAAAGTCTGTCTGGGAGAGAAAGAGAGGATGGCTTATGCCCTGCTTCTCTCAATCAGTGCAGGGCTGATGCAGGATTAATGATCTTGACTTTAAGCTCTAAATCAAATAGCAATTTGTTTCTCTTACCAAATAGTTGGTTTAGAAGACATTAAATTACCTTCAGAATCTCCAGTGTTGCTAGAAGCAGCTATGATTCGAATTGGTGAATAGTTTCTGGTTGGAGTTGATTAGGTAGTTTCTTCATACCACTACATTTTTAGAAAATTCAAAAGCTTTCTGCTTTGAAAACTTTCTCAATTATATTGATGAAAAATGACCAGTGTGTGACCTGGTGGAAAGAGGTATGTGTAGTGGGCAGGCAAGAATGTTCTCCCCTGCAAAAAATTGCAGTGTGTGTGACAGGAGCCTGTGAGACACAAGTTGAAAACCTTTGGATGCTACAAGGATCTCAGGTTCAGTGTCCTCCATATAGGATATGCTTGTAAGGGCATAATTCCCATGTCTCTACTTCTCAAGATTCTTTTCTTTGTGTGAAGAATTGCTGTGCTGATTCCTCAGTCCAGTGGTTGAAGCAACAAAAATGACAAAGGTCCAGGTCTGAAAAGGACACAGAAGAGATCTCAGAAGAGATTTCCCACACATTGTCCCACTGGCAGGTTATGAGGTATGTTGATTTGCATGCAAATCCATGTCTAGATACTGACCAGAAATCCCAGCATCATCAAGCTAAGTTTCTTCTGAAAAGAAAAAGTTTAAACTGAGAATTCTTTGAAATACAGGTTTTGACTAAAATATTCCTGCCCAGTTTTAACCCTGCTTAGCTTGTGAGATCTGTTTTGATCAAAGTACATACTGACATGTCTGCAAGCACCACGTGCACTCTCAAAAACCTTAAAGTGTACGAAAGAAAGGGAGTTGAAATACTTTTTCTTCTCAGTAGGCTTCCTGGAACACTTTAGTACGTAAAATACAACACTGTTCATAGTTATTACTTATTCTAAGGGTGCCTGAGAATTGATAAGAAACACCTTCTTAAAATTTTAGCCTGGGCTCCTCCTACTTCTCATTCCCATTATCAAGCAAAATAAAAGGAAAAGGGAAAATCCAAGCACTGAATTCACTGGGACCAGAGAGGAGGTAATAGGTGAAAGCTTTACTGTGAAGCCTTTTGCAACTTTCTGATCTGTGCCCAGTTAGAATGGAGAATACTTGGTCTTACTCAAAAGTAGCTAAATAATTTTCCCTCTATGCTAGCATTCAGCATTCAATGTCTTCCAGAGAGTAAGGAGAATAGCAATAAGAACGTAGTACACTGAAGAATTTTACAAATTAAGAATTGTGTGCTTGGATAGTACAAAATGGCATTGTCCACTTTGTATCCACAATACTGCAGTGAGAATTGGAAGTCTATTGCTCTCCTGTCTGTTACTTTTAGGCCTTTGTTCAGTGCCACATGTCTCTGTTTATACAGGGGTGTTAGGGATGGTACAAGGGGAGTTTCTAATGAGCTTTACTAAAAAAACTAAGAAATTATTTTTGTCATGAGCAGAGGTGCTCAGAAATCCAATATTGCTTGGACCTCTGAGCCTTCATGAACCACTGAAGCTATTCTATAAAAAAAAAAAGGGGTGGAGTAAGGGAATTCTGAATGATCTAAAATCTCTTAGCTGTGAAGCAAGCTCTTATTTCAAGGTGCCGATCTTCACTAGGAGTATAAAATGTTGGAAATCTTACAGGAGGGATAGCTCTTTATAGAGTTCTGATCTAACTTCTCACTTCCAAAAGCCTTGGAAGAAGATTTGTTTCTTAACTGTTTGAAGGATGTGATTTTTAACACCTTTAAGAAAAATTTAAGGTCTACTGGGATTGATTTAGGTCAAAGTGGTCATTCCTGAAGGTATAGAAATAGTTTAAACAAGGTCTTTTGCTAGTTGTTTCTTCTATGGTTCTTTGATTACCTCTCATATCATCTGTATCTTGCAATGTGAAAATACTGGAAAATTTGCATCCTCAGTGATTTTTTTTTTTTTTTGTTCACTAGTGTTATGGCAAGGTTGGTACAAAAGGGCATGTTGCTGGAACATGTTACATTGCGATGTCAATCAGCTGACCTCTACAGAAGACACTACATGTTACTTACATTATGCTGTTGAAGTTATCCCTAACTTTTGTCTAATTTATTAAGTCTTAAGATTAGATAGCTCTAAAGAGACATTAAATGCTAATTCTTAATTACACCAGCAAAGATGAAAGTGCTTAAGTATTTGAAGAATAACTAAGTTAACTCATCATACTTCTCATGGCAGTTTGATCTTTTCTGTCAGCTAGTACTGTGCTCCTAGTAGCTTTGACTATACCAGAAAACTATTATTGATTCACTTCCCGAGTCTTTTCTTATCAAGATTTGCATAGTTCTGAAATATATATGTGAAGAAAAGGAATGCTTCATACTTAGAAAAGCTTTGTTAAAGAAAATCACACAGTTTGATTTACCCTTGCTTTAAGGATTTCCAGACCAATGTTCTCAGCCTGGGGCTGCCAAGATCATGAAGTGTGTGAGATTTTCTGATGTTACTCATAGTCACAAAAAGTTAGTGAGTTAAAGGTTAAGTTGGGACTCTCTTATTCTCTGAAGTTGTAAAAATGAAAAGCTTGAAGGGCCTTTTATGATTTCACTCTGAGATCATGACATCAAATAATTGTGTAAACAAGGTGGCAGGATAACCAGTTGCTTGATGGACACAGTGAGCTGCATCAGGATAACAGGATTGTTTCTTTTTTGGTGTCATGTAGAAGTGAGAATGAGTATTAAATGTCTTTGCCACTGTTTTCCTCTGTGATGCTTTACTAGTCATTTAAGCTTTCTGTCTGTAATTTCCTAGCATGAGGAGAATTTATATTGCCCTTTGTCTATCATTTTTGTCTAGAAAACAGAGGTTTTGGTTCAGATCTTGACCACATTTGTTACTGTTCCACAGAGCTTCCTATGTAATACTCTTGAAGCAAAGAACTTTCATCTGTTGGTAGATTAACTTCCTCCTTCAAAATGGTAGACAGAAAATTACAACAAAAATATCTCTGTCAGTTCTGGTGTCTTTAGAATCAAACTTTATTCAGGACAATAAGAAACTTGCAGCAAGCAATAGGATTGTCAGGGCAATAATGAGTATTATATGTGCAGAGACGCCAACAACAGGACTGCAGAAGTTGGTGGGGGCAGTCACTTCTTTTGTAGGTAATGCTCTACAAGTTTTCCTAGATCAATACTTAAATCAGCAGTGAGAGTAGGACTAAGCTCTAAACATCTGGCCTCCTATAGACTCCAATTTATGAAAGGTGAGAGAAGGTTTTGTCTTGATATTATCTCAGTCTAGCTTTGTGCCACAGTTAGTTCTGCTGGTTTTCATAGTGTATCTGGCTGATTTGATCAGATTTCTTATTTCCATTTTCTGACTGGAAAAAAATCCCATATTATTGTGTTACTTATTATTCCTTTATCTGTCTAGCTGTAGGGACAGTCAAACAAGCTTTAAGTGAGCTCAGCCTATAGTTCCTCAAATTTGCCTTAAGACTGCTTTCCAATTCCAGCCTGGGGATCCCAGAGATGACAGTAAGTAAAGATCACAGGTGAGGATGAAAGTCCTTGAGATAGTGAAATTACTTCTTGTCAGTCCACACAAGGCTGCCTTTAAAAATTAGGTTGTATGAGGAAAGCAGGCTGAGACCTCCAAGGTATTAATCTAAGCCAGTACCATACTCAGGGAATACAAATCTCTGCAAATAGTTCTACTGGGGACTGAGAAACTAGTTGCAGGTCACATAATGTATCACACATGCACTCTGCTGTTTGCAAACGCAGCAGTTCACTGGGACGGCCCTTCTCTGCCTGACCTCTAGAGAGACACAAACAGGACAGAAAAGCACTGCAGCAAGAGCTACTCAACAGAGGCCCAAAGCTCCTGCTGCCAGGGAAGATCGCTCATCTTTGCATTGCAGCAGAAAGAGATTTGCATTACAAGAAAAGCTCTGGGAAAGAGCAAGTCTCAGTGGCTTCAAAAGCTGTGCTTCCATGGAGCTCCTTACAGTGTTTTCAAAGCAAGGTGTCTTAGGCTATTTCATGGGTTCTCATCAGCTCAGAGAAAGGTTCTGGAGGAAGATTTCTGCCTAAATCTCTGCCTTCTTAGTCCTTTGGCTGTAAAACTCTTGTAAGAGCGTCCTTGGAATGCTTTTCTGGAGACAAAGGAGGCTTTAAAATCTCCAAGAAAGTGTAGAAATTTGTAAATGAAAAACAATTAGTAAAGACTTCAGATAGCTCATGTGATTGGACTGTATAAACACACTTTACACAAGCCCCTGTTATGGCAATATACTTCTCTTCATGAATTTTTGACACTGTCTCTGGAGCTTGGTGGGAACCCATCTGATGGCTGAATCCCTTCTGAGAGACTGCAGTGACTCATTTTGTCTTCATAGGCTATTGACTACTACTAATGATCAGACAGCAGAGCAGAATGGTGAGGAGGGTGCAGAGGAAAGGTCTTTCACCCTGTGTTCCGGAGGTTGTCTTAATTAAAGTAGAAAGGGCAAGCAATTTTTTTTTGTCTTCTAACGTGCATTGAAAACAACTCGTTGTATGTGTCAAAAACATTTAATTCCCTTCATGGCATTCTCTGTGTATTGATTAACTCAATTAGTAGTGCATGACATGTTTCTCTTTTTAACAAAACAGTGTGGGATTTTTGACATTTAAAAGGTTGGACAATGCACATGAAACACACATGCTGTTTAGGGCAGTCTTTTGAATAAAAATCCCTAGGTCTTTTTCCACCAAATACAGCTTCTACAAAGCACCCCACACTTCCTGCCTTTGCAAAGTATTGACGGTGACAGAAAGATACTTTGTTTCCTATAATTGATGAGGCCCTTATAACCCCACTAGCTGCAGGGAAAATAATGAATTATATAGAGAAATTAAAAAAAAAAAAAAAGCCAACAACTTTAGTTGTGGTCTTGTTTGTTTTTGGTTTGTTTTTTTTTTTATTGAAACACTGACATCAAATACCAGACATCAAACGAAGGGAAACAAAGCCCCTAATGTCTTGCTTTTTTGAAAAGTTATAATGATCTCTCCCCACTAGGAAGTTTATTTTCGGTCACCTTCAAAGCTCTGTTTCCTTTGCTCCTGGTAATGGGAGGATGTGTCCCTGATATGTGTCTGTATGGAACAGGGCTGGAGTTTGAACTGAACATTTTAAGAAGGATAATCAAACACTTGTTCTGCTTGCTGCTGTGTTTTTCCACTCTGCCAACTACAAGCCAGAGACACTGCTTGATCAGAGAACAAGGGCTGAGATCTGGCCTGACTTACTGATTGAACTCCCATATTGACTCTAAGATTCTATTTTTTGCCTCTCTTTTCTCCTGTAATGTTGGGCTACAATTTGCAAGTTTCTCAGTCAGATTCCAGAGAAGCTTTCCAGTCTGCTTTGTTTCATTTTCATTGCCTCGAGCTTGATGTTTTAGAGGATTAATAAGGTTTCAAGCTGGAATGTCAAAACATTTAAAGAATCTGTAAAAAATGTTGATGCTTCGCATTTCTCTATTTCCTTCCTGGATAGTTTGCTTGCTTGGAAACTCACGTTAGTGGAGGCTGGATGTTTCTGCTCTGAAATGGCAGGTGCTCTGTCAGATGAAAGCAGAACCTAATACAGCTCTTAGTAATATGAGGGCAGTGATATTGCTGGCTGTTTGAAACTATGCTGATGATTGTCAACTTGACGTTGGCCCTATGTAGTTAGAAGTCTATGTGACTCCCTAAACAAGTTTTACATCAAGGTTAAAGTTCCAAATTCTGGTAGAATTTAAATATCTCTTCATGGGTATCTTTGAAAATCTCAGCCTCAGTGACCCGTTGGGTAGCTTCCATTTATTGTATGCTGTTTTACCTGCCTTTCTGCTCTAATTTTTAAAAATAAACTAGGCTGATGCACACCAGAAATGACATATCCAGTTTCTTGACAGAATCACACAGAATCACAGAATCATTACGGTTGGAAAGGACCCTCAAGATCATCTAGTCCAACCAATAACCCTACACTACTCTTACCCCTAAATCATCCCCTGAAGAAACACATCTATCCTCTTCTTAAAAACCTCCAGGGATGGTGACTCCACCACCTCCCTGGGCAGCCTATTCCAATATCTAACCACTCTTTCAGTAAAGAAATTCTTCCTAATATCTAATCTAAACCTACCCTGGCTCAGCTTAAGCCCATTCCCTCTAGTCCTGTCACTAGTCACAAGGGAGAAGAGGCCAACACCCAGAGATGTAATGATCAGTGATTTAAGCATTTTCCCTGAATGAGGGTGAAAAAAGTATAATTTTAAAATTTAGTAAGCCTGTATTAACATAGCACAAAACTACAGGTATTGAGAGAACTTAGCTAGTTCATTTTGAGTTCTATAGATCTCATGTTTATTTCAGGTTGGTCCATACCTAGATTGCTAGCTCTTGATTTTCTCAGTGTTTAGTCAGTATTCAGTTTCTTAAAGGTTGTTTAGGTTGGGTGAAGGAAATGCTGGTGAGACCAAGCCCTTTCCTGATACAGTTGTGTTCATCCACAGTGGCTGTAGCAGTCTGCACACACGGAACTTCTCATGCATGGATATACAGTCAGTCTAGTTTCCGAGTCATGACTTCCCTATCTTTCACTAAACAAAAGGACGTTTCATGGTTCCCTCATTCCACCTAGATAGAAGAAAGCTACCAAATCAGTTTCCTGGAAAGTGATATGAGTGCCTGTGTATCAAAATAAGTTAGCTGTAGGGCAGAGGATCTAAAATATAACCATATTTGGACCTTGGCCTGTAGAAAATTAATTTATCTCCAAGGCTTTTTTAGGAAGCATATAAAACTATTCTTTTTCTTCCCACTCAGAATACATTTTGTCTCATCTCTTTTTACTGTGCCCCTGCTTTTTGGCACAATGCACTGAATAATATGCAGCCCCCAGCAAAACACAAGACCGAGTTCCGTTGTCATACGAGCTATGAAGGAACCTTAAGATTATAGTTAGAGCTGTTGGTGCCTGCTGATAAATTCCAGACAGCTTGCTCAGGAAAGGAGTAAATTTATTGAGATGTATTAAATTTTTCATCTCTACCTTCCCTCTCTGTTCTTTAAAGGATTGTCCCCTTATGACTGCTGAAAGACAGCATTGTGAAATGAGGGTGTTCAGTGTATGACGTAGACACTTGTCTCAGCTTTCCACCAGAGCTGCTTGGCTGGGTTTCCCTTGTTTTGTGCATCTCTGCTCAAGGGATCTCCCTTTTAAAATGAAAATAGCTACAAATTTAAAGTAGAAGGGCTTAAATCCTATACCTGCCACTGCTGGGTGCTTATAGGAGGCCACCAATCTGTATGCAGGATTGAAGTGGCCTCTGGTATTTTAAAAGGGCCATATCTTAAGCTCCTGTAACTTTTTGAGAGTCACTATCTGATTTATGACACAAGGATGCAGCCTATTCTATCATTTTGAGGGCTTTCCTATGGCCCCGTGAATGTTCAAAATGTGGCAAATTCATACTGAAGCCCATGAACTGCTTCACCAGAGCAAGTCATGTTCTAAAAACAAAATTGTCTCCTCTTTAACTGGCAGATCTGATATATAACACACTCACTGTAGTGCTCTTGGGAAGCTTTGCTCAGCCTTCTGCTAAAGGTGGCTATTCATTCACTGTGCAGCACAATTGCCCTATTTCAAGGCTAGAGCTACCTTCCCTTGGGACAGGTTTCACCTTTGCTCAGCTGAGCATGTGTAGGAGTGATCCACAGGAACACATGGAAAGCAATTTAAAGTAGCAAATTCCCTGCTGCTTTCAGAAACTGTTAAATCTGATGGCTCTGGAGTGAAAAGAGGGTATTATGCAAGAAATTTTCCCATTCTGAATAGACTTTCTGTTGTTGTGAGCTGGCATGGCTATTTTCCTTCAATGCCAATTTTGTCCTGTGTAAATTTTTCAACAAGGGTTTTCTATTTCCTTAACAGCAGTGATAAAATCACATCATTAAGGTGGGAATTTTGATGAATATGCTGTATATTTGTAGTGTGGTATTTTGTGTAGCTCAATATATCTGTGATAAAAAAGGAGGTGTAAATACTGAGGATTAATATTTTTCCCACTGGTTTCACACTGATTGATGGGAGGGCTACATCTTGTTTGTATGTTCTGTTTGGAATGACAGAAGTAGGTCATGAGGCTGAGTGAAGTTACTAAATGATAAAGGATACCGAACAAATTTCTGCATGCCACCTCCCCAGCAAGGAAGTTTTAATTTAGGCAAAAAACAACCCCCTTGAATTTGCCTTTGTTTCACCTATAGAGTCAGGCAGCCTATGCTATAGAAATGAAGGTCTTTGTTCTGGAGACTGCAGTTAGGACCAGTTGAAGTGGTCTTCAGACACTGCTGTGGTGAACTCTTTATATCACTTCAGAGTGATCAAAAACGCCTTTGTTAGTTGAAGGCTTCAGCATCCTTCAGTTGTGGGGTTGTTTGTGCAGCTAAAATTTTGCTTGCTCTTAGCCCTTCAAAATGCCAAATAAACCAGCTTTCAGTTAAAAAACTGGCTTCCTAGGCCTCTCTTTTACTACTTACTGTGCATGCAGCAACGTCACAGAGTTGATTTGATGCATGGCCTGGCAGTTTTAATACGTTTGATTTTCTGGGGTTCTTGGAATATTTTTACTAGTATGAATTAACTTTTCCTGCTCTCTAAGCTGCATCACTGTTTCTGTTGTGCTTAGGAGAAATACTGGAAATGGTTTGAAAACAGTTGTTCGTTGGAGACCAGTTTTGGAACAGTTAATGTTGTTCATCTGTGATCAGTGGATGGACAACATTTTGTAAGTGACTACACATTGTGCTACTTCTAGAAGGCTGTAGAAATCATCTGCTGGATCTTTCTAACTCTATATTATGTAACATTCTTAGGCAATTTAACAGATATTAAACAAATCAATTTCTGTGCAAATAAAATACCATAAATTCTATCCAACTTAAATGGAAGAGAGAATCATCTTTGTTGGACTTTTAATTTTATATTTTGCTAGCTGATAGCACTTTTACAGTCTGTTCTAAAATTGGGCAGAAAGATATTTTCCTTCAATTATTTTTTAGTCACACTTTAAGTTCCCGCTTGTAAACATTTAATAAACAATTTAATTAAATGATTATTAAAATATTATCTTCCTCTTCAACAGAATAAAAGGATCTTCTCTAGAGGTGTATGTAGCCAACTGTAACACAACAATCATGTTCATAATAAGCTTGTGTTTGTCCATGGCTCAGCTACATTTTGTTAGTGATTAAAGCCCACAGCAAAGATAACAGATAAAATCTGACTTCTGTTCCCTAACCTATTCCTGGCCTCCTGTATATGCCATAATTTTCCCCATCTTCATTTCAGAGATAATCATATTAATTAACATTTTATAAAGAAAGTGTTAGTTAAGAACTAAGGGATAATAATAATAAATTACAGATGGAACATTAACAAATACTGTGTGATCTTAATCTAGATGAATTTTGTGTTTCTTTCAGTCATTTCTCTTTCTGCAGTCCTGCTAGTTTCAATCATTAATATACTGAAGTCATCAGCATCTTGCAATATGGCAGAGGGAATAGCTTTGAAAACTTCTAGCTACCAGTCAGTGGAAAGAGACAGTCACAATACCTAAATTAAGCCCTATAGTAGCTTCTCATTCAGCATTCTTTCAATTTTAGACACCACAGTAGGACTCCAGGAATTTCTTTTGGTGCCAGAGAAGGTAGTATGAACACATGGCCTAGTCAGCTGGTATTCATTCACTAATAACATATTATTGCATAATCCTCTCCTGTTGGGTCTCATGGTATCTAGGCATGATTGGTTTCAGGGTTTGCAAGGAAGCTCATGAGAAGGAAAGAATATAAATTATAGTGTGGAAGTTGGTTATTGAAAGTAAAAATATTTTGGACACCAGAAGAGAATTCTGTAGCAAACTGGCAGACTTGTATATCCTTTTCTCATACTGTGAATTTTAATGTTAGCCTAGGAACGTGTGGCTGAATGGTCACCAAATCCAGTTGCTTCTAGTTATGGCAAACATGTTATAGCTGTGTGCTCTTTCATGGATGATGGGAGACCCAGTCTTCTGTCTCACCACATCTCCACAGAGACTCAAGTTTGTTGTCACACAATTTTGGTACTGAATACTCAATCTTTTTTGGAATGGATAAGTAGCACAGAACACAAGTGACCTCAAGGGCTTTGCTAAAATTCTATGTCCCTGCAAAAGCCATAAATTTAAAGTGATCAAAGAACTTCAGGATCAGGACCTGTTATTTAGTGGGGATTCTTTCAGGCCAAGGGACTGAGCAGAGACTGGAAAATGCAAGGGCTGAAGACTGTAAATTTCAAAGGCTTCCTTTCTGTTTATTTCAGCAGATTCTAAGAAGTTTCTGCCTGGATTATTTCAAAGGTTGTGCAGGACTTGGCCTAATTTAGCAATTCTTCTCCTGCTGCTTTGCCTTGTACAGTTTGGGAAACATACAAGTTAACCATTTTCCAAGGTATATTTTTTATTCTTAAACTACCTGTCAATCTCTTAGTTTTGGATTGTGTTTTCAGACTTGTGTAGCCATTCACCAGGTAGATACAAAACCTATACAGAAGATAGCTTAATGTTTGTTAGCAGACACGTTCCTATCAGGCATCTCATTAAGACTCTGGTTCTTGTAGAGATACAGTCTGCATCTCTGAATTGCTCAGATTTGTGTGAGGACATGTTGGGAAATCTGTAAAGATGGAAAGTAGCTAGTAAGGGAATTAAAAATGAAAATGTGTTTGTAATTATGTGTTTCCAGTGTAATAAGAACTTTAAAAGTGATCACCTCCATTCAGTGAAGAATTTGGCTGTACTTGTAGCAACTCAAAAGAGGCCTTGCTTTCCGAGTTCAAGCCCCAGGCAGGGCATTCTTTGACTGTATGAAACAACTTTACTTCTTGGCTTAAGAAATTAATTCAAAATGGGTTTCTGTTTGTAAAATATTTAAACATTTACCTGCAGTCATAGAAATACAAGAAAAATTGTACTACTGTATGAAAATCTTATAGACCGTCACAGAAATAGAGGTGTAGATGCAGTTGCAGTCTAGTAGATGACTCATTTACATAACTATTAATTATTCTTCAGAAGAATTATTTACTGATAAAGACTTTATTTTATGACAATTCCATAATTGTCATATAGGAAGGAAATACCTATCTGTATACACATATATAACATTATCATATGAAATAAACTATGGCAGATTTCGGAACTGCCAAAATCAGACCAGGGCTCTGCTTCCAATGAACTTCTTTTCCCTTCTTTCCTTTCCCTTTCCCTTCTTTCCTTT